>JAOUQT010053162.1:0-10744 GCA_025769995.1 Xyliphius kryptos | reverse complement strand
CCCCAGACACTACCAAACATATCCAACCCCACCCACCCCCATCCGGTCACCAACTATGGAAAGAGAGAGAGAGGGAGAAAGAGTATAGGAAAGAAGGAAAAAGAAAAGGGGAAAGGATCAAAAAGTTAATAAGGAATCGGGAAATTAATGAAAGAATAAAATGAGAAAATAGCTACAGAGAGAGAGGTCCATCAAGGGTCGAACAGTTCAAAGAATTAAAATATGTAATGAAACTGCAGCGTTTTAATTACAACCTGAAAGTGTAGGCATATCAGCCTTGTGTTCTCAAAGCTACACTGGCCTCCAGTTAAGTTTCGCATTGATTTTATATTTTTAGACCTGTATTATTGTGAATAAATCAAAGGAAGGAGGTGTAACCATACTCTGCTACAATACGTGCCCTACAACACAAATTTCCGTGATGTATTTACAATAATACACACCCTCAAGTGCCTTATTGCTTTATTGTCCCACTTAAAAATAACCTAAAGAGTGTTTTCAAAATAAAGTTTAAAGTCTTTAAGTCCTTTAAGTGATAGCATTCATATTTTCCCAGAAATATCCATCCTAATAACAAGTGTGGTGTCACCTTAAAAAAAAAACAGTTTCACCTTCAAACCTCCAGTCAAAAAACTTTTTAATCGTTTAAACACACAAGGAGATTCATTGGGAAGAACACACACTTAAACGGTGACTTGTTCCTATTCTGAAGTCTGAAAGTTTGTAATAACATCTATATGAATGCTTACGCTTTGGAATAAGCTGTCTATCAAGTTCAAATAGATTCAGAAGCGGCTTTATCATGCAAATGATGCATGACATGAATCACTGTATGACCAATCACAGCATCATGCTGGAGGCATTTGAAGACTTAAAGTAAAAAAAATGCTTCTTCATTTGAACCAAAAAAAAAAAAATGTTATGCGTTTATTACTTTGAGATGCACTGATCATGAGTAAACTAAGCACTCTCTCTCTCTCACAACATACACACACACACACGTCAGTCAAGCAGAGAACGAGGCGCTGATGTGAAACATCAATTTCCAGCTAGGCTGCTCACAGAGGCTCAGCCAGGTATCGGCACACACACCTGCAGCTGATAAGCAGCTGCTGCACACTGATCTAAGTGCAGCACGACACACAAACACACACACACACGACTGTGCACATGCAGGACCAGAGCGTTGGCCGTCATAGACACAAGGTTCCATAAAAACTACTCACCTGTACAAAACCATGTGTGCTCAAAATTGTGTATTTTTTATGAAAAAAAGAACCAACCCACTTAACACCCTGGTTCACATGCTTTCTTTTTGCCACCTGTGGTAAACACACTGGTGAAATAAATAAAAAGTGAAGAGCTCTGGGTCTTCTCTCCATGATTTGTTCTTGTTTCTTGGGGTCTTATTGGAATTGAATTCTTATATTAATTACACATTGCACCAGTAAGAGCCGAGTGTGACGGTTCAGTTAGCAGAGTAAGAGCACAGTTTTGAACATGAAAATCTCCCATGGCCTGCACAGTCACCAGATCTTAGTAATATTCAGCCACTTTGGGGGGTTTTGGAGGAGCGAGTCAGGAAACGTTTTCCTCCACCAGCACCGTGTAGTGACCTGTTCACTATCCTGTAAGAAGAATGGCTTATATTCCCTCTGACCACTGTGCAGGACTTGTAGATGTCATTCCCAAGTCGAATTGATGCTGTATTGGCCACAAAAGGAGGCCCTACACCATACTAACCAATTATTGTGGTCCAATTGTTTATTTCAGTGTATTATTAATTCACGATAAAAATACAAAAGTGCAAGTAAAAGAGAAAGGGGGAAAGAGATGCCTAAGGTAAATACATAAAACAGCAATTATCTCTCAAAGAGATAATTAGGTGATTTGTATAGGCATTAACATAATAACACACCTTGGTATGCGAAAGCATCAAAAAAAAAAGGAAGCATACATAATGATTTATAAAACATTTCATAAGCTTTTGTTAATGTAAATAGATCTTCATAATTGTTTTTCATAATCAGAAATAGAACTTAAGACAATGTCCAATTTTCCCCATTTTTAGTTTAGTATGTTCCAATATTTGCACAGCCCCTTTTATACAGCTAACAGCCCTTTCAGTGTCATTGGATTAAATACAAATGTTATAAAGCTTTATGACCCTGGGCTGTACAAGTTAATAAACTGTTCATATCTACACTTTATAATGCATTATATCGCATTGAGTTATAAAGCCTTATGGCATATTCTGATGAATATGTTATCATGAAGACATGTTATAAAACTTTATAAAGTATTTATATTGCTTTTTAAGGGGGCAGCACGGGTGGCTTAGTGGTTAGCACGTTCGCCTCTCAGCGTGGGGGTTCCAGTTTCGAATCTGGGTGGAGTTTCCATGTCCTCCCCGTGTCTGTGTGGGTGTTCTCCGGGTTCCTCCCACAGTCCAAAAACATGGATTCAAGGTAAATTGAATGCTCTAAATTGCCCCGTTTAGTGTGTGCGGATGTATAAATGAGCGTGTGCCCAGCGACGGATTGGCACCATGTCCTGGGTGTATCTGCCCAGGACCCGAGATGTTCTCCCCTGGATGGGCATGTGGAACCCCACTGCCACCCTAGTAAAGGAATAAGCGGGAGGTAATGGATGGAAGGTTCATAAGTATATTTACTGGATTTTTAAAATGTGTTGCGACAAAAGGACAAGGAAAATGAGTACCCAAGTATTTAAACGCTCATTAAAAATATAGTAATAATAGTAATTATAATAATAAAAATTAACAACAAAACTGTGAATAATATATTAAAACAGATGCGACACAAACGATATCAAAAAGACATTTATAGATGCAATAAATAACAGTGGATTATAAAATTTTGAATTTAGACCAGCCATGCTAAGACTAAAAACAGTGTTTTTAGTAACAAGTTTCTGTGTAAAGATCTTTTATCCAGGAGTCTCTAATCAGGACTAATGTGCAACAGTTGCAGCTTCCTTATTTATGGAGCTGCTTCATAGCTGGATGTAGTTGCAGCCTTGATTTGATGAAAGTTTGCCTCATGCAACTAATTTCAGGGGTGGTAGGTACAACTGGGCCCATTTAGAGGGGTCAGCCATGGTACAGTCAGGAGGCTTCCGCCTTCTCAGCCCTGTTTCTAGTACGGAAAGTACTTTTATGTTGGGAAAAGTTATTACCCTATATGTTTATTAAGCAGTGACTTGTCCTTCACTTATAAAGTGCTCGTCTCTGAATTAACAGACCTGGGTTTGATACCAGGTGGTCGAAATATTGAAATCGTCTTTGCACTATATTTAATGACAGTTTTCTCTCCAACTCTCTCTTTTCATCTTACGTTTCAGGTGCCTATTGAGAGAAGTAGGTCCACCTGAGAGCGGGGAGAAGCACCAGAACATTTTCTCCCTTACCCTGTGAATCCTGATTAGCCAGTCCTTAGTTAATGCCCCAGACCAGGATTCTAATACACCCCTTGCAGTTTGATTATCTTCAAGTTACTTTGTTTATAATGCACGTTCTTTGTTCATCTTTTTGTTTCTAGTCTTCAATTTTAATAAAAAAAAAAAAAGATATGAGAAAAAAAAAACCCTTCATTTGTTTCTTTGTCCTTCTCAACTCATAACATCAAAAAAACATAAGAGTGAAAAAAAGAAAAATAAAGGAGAGAAAAATTATACAAGTAGCGATAAAAACGATCAAGAAAGCCTCTCATGGTGCACGCTGTGATACAAAAGGAATGAGTCTACCTCAGGGCTCCAACTCACCTGAATGCATAAGGTCCAATAAGCAGCCACTGCCATAAAGAGCAAATTTAATGTTTTTAAGATAATGTGTAATTGCACCTATGAGGCATTGCAACAGTGAAAAAAAATCCTGAAAAATTCACATTCAAAACACAAAAATGCTAATGTTTGAAATTGAATTCGAGGGAAACTGGCCCGTATAAAACATATCTACGCCATTATCTGCTCCTCTCTCAGAATGGCATCTTCAACTAAATTGTACTCTCAATGGCTAAAAGCATAAACCTGGCTATGACATCACTTTCTAAGAGCATTAATATGAAATTGCCCCTTCGACCTTTTCATTTACCGAATTTTATTAACCTTCTGGGAAGATAGTTCTCGGGTACTTAATTTAGGGATGAAAATCTGTCTTACAATCAGCATTTCAATTCAGTTGTTCATACCAATGTTTTTAAAATTTAAAGCATTTAAGATTTAAAATCAGCTGAATGTGCTGATCATAAGTTTTTTTTTCATAATCTCTATCAGAATTGAATCATTTGTGTTAAGTTCAAAATACCTCTTAATACCTTTGATTAAAACAATACCACTTAGGAAACAACCAAAGTAATCAGGCCTATTCTTTTTTGATTAGCACAAATACTTATTATAATTTAGAAAAAAAAAACTATGCTTAACAGATTACAGCAGGGTCATTTCTTGCATCTGATCCTGTTCTGAATTAAAATCACCACATTAATTCTCTACCTGTCACATTGGCGCTGTCGTCCTGAATAGGAGTCACGCTTGCAGCGGTGCAGGAAGTCAGGAGGTGGGGTACGCAATGAAACTTTTTTATTTAAAAGGCACAAAGCACCAAAACCAAACAGGATATGGACAACACATAACTTAATCAATGCTGGTTTGCAGGATGAAGGAAACAGAGGGAATAAATAACAAAATCCCCTGAACACGTGACCAAAAGGAGAACAAATTAAACCCCCCAATTATTTAATTACAACAAAAGCACTAAGGATGCTACTTAACTGAAACAGGCCCAAGACCAAAACAGAGTCTAGGGTGTTGTGTAACACTCCCTTTCTCTCTCTCACTCTCATTAACTGACCCACCCACCCATATGAATAGCCAAGATTATTTTTCCCATAATTTCCATATGCATATTTTTGTGTGATGGTGCTTGTGTATCTTTAAATTCAAAAAAATAATAAAAAAAAACTAAAAAAAAAAAACTAAAATTGAATTAGAAGTGATTTTTCAATTAATATTTTTTTTACTTTAAGTAAATGCAGGTACCTTTCTTCTTCATCTTGAATAAAATTACTAGTACTTTTAATTCCCAATACATCGATCGGGATCGACCGGTCAGTCGCACAATGCGAGTTGGTAGATCGCTGTGGAACACTACACATTTCAGATTTTATAGTGGCTTCTACCGGCTTATGCTTTTTTTTTTTAATTTATTCATAATTTTGGATGAAACTGCCGGTGAGTTTTCATTGGGTAATTTTGTCACATGGCTTAAGCAGGGGTCAATTCAGGATTCACGGCGTTTTCCGAAAAGAGTTGGATATTACATGCCATGCTGTTAGCTTATGGTTCCAGCTTGTTGTTATCCCCTGCTGTTGTTACTATTTGGAAAGTATTACTTGAAAGACATATTTATATTTACATTTACAATTCATTATAATATTAAAACTGTACGAGTAAAGTTGTATGTTACATATAAATATTTGCCGAACAGCAATTAATGCAAGGTATTTGTGCATTCATTTAAAGAAAAACATAAGAAAATGTGCAACATATTTGACAGCACATTTTGGATCAACCTACTTATGTAATCAGCATTTTCCCCACTTGACAATAATGTAGTCGGCCCTCACTAATGATCATATGGAAGCCTGCTTTAAAACTGGCATCAGCGGCTACTGACCAGACTCCTCACACCTGGCTGACACCATTCAGTGCAAATCAAAGCTTTACAAAAAAGACAAATCCTGGTGGATCACAATGACTTGTCCATTGAAAAAAGTAGATATCCTGGCACACCCTATGTAGCAAGAGAAATGACTTTGCAGTCTAGTCCATTTAGTACAATAACAAAAATATCTGTTTGGAAAACGTAAGCATGGTTACTGTATGATGACAAATGAACATGCATCTTAATTGATCAAACTGCCAAACATTGCAGTCATTTAACCAAAAATCCAATATTTGATGCTGTAGCATATAAAGCACACAATTACGCAATGAATGGTTGTAGCAAATTAGTCTGTCAGGATTTTATCAAGACAAAGATATGTACATTCTAAAATGTGTCAGTGAACTTACAAAAGACACACAATATTGGAGTGTGAACACAATGTTATTTTTCTACAAAAGCTGGATGCTGTGCCATGTTTTTAGAGTGGCCATTCTTCTGCAGTATGGTCGTTTCCAAAAAGCTTTCATGTTTCATACAGCCACTGGGCTCAGTGTGTCCCTGACAAGCTAATATATTTTCAAGACTCTCTTATTCAAGACACTATTTTCTTTCATACACACACATTCAGTGTTATTTGCGGTTTGGTGTGTGTCCTCATCAGTTGCAGAGCATAATTCATATGTTGGATAAAAGCAACTCTATTTATTTAAAATCAATGAAACAACTAAGTTTAAATAAAAGAATTTAAATAGCTCTCTGAGTTTTTAAACCAACACTATGTTTTACAGTGTAACATCCCCAAACCCATTCAACATGAATCCAAGCACCATAATAGGAACATGCTATTAACAATAAGCACATCTTGCTGCATCTGCTGCAGAGTGAAATGTTGTTCATGTTGAGAGGAAATGAGGCATTTGACGCTCAGACATAGGACTCGTGGTGACTAGTCCGAAAAGCAGATGGTGAATTAGAACTACACCAGCAAACAGTCAGCTAAAAATTCATCTTCATGATGATGTTTAGATTTTAAACTAAGAATGTGCAGCATTTTAACCACCTTCTTAAGGATTTGTGTTTCCATAGCCAGTATGAGCATGCACTGTGCTGTACATCACCACCAGCTTCTACAAAATCAAAGGTGGCAAAGAGGACAAAAAGCTGGCCACTGATGCCAGTCACCCTCTGCACAGTGACAGACTGCTTCATTCTAAATGCAACACATACAGACTTAAAAACCCTTTGCCATCAACCTGTACAACTTCTCTCCCGGGAATGTGTGCCAAATACATCGATCACACAATGCACGTTGGTATTTCGCTGTGTAACACTCCACAGGTTCAAGATAAGGATGCTGGGGACAGGCGAATATCTCAGTGCTTCTGATTCTCTGCACTAATCCAAGTATAAGATCAGTTAACAGTTAACTACACACGCAAATGTACGCTGGATATAAACTGCTTATATTAAACTGCCAGATCAGACACATTTCAATCACCTTTTATGATTAAGTAATTTATACTACTCTTTTTTTTTTATCCCAGCATTGTTTTCTGATTCTAATCCTTTAACCTTTTCAGTTTCTTCCTTACATTCCATTTCCCAGCTTTATTTTTGCCTTCTCTTTACTCCTTTGTGTTTTGCATTCATCCCTTTATTTTATATTTGCATTTTCTCTACTTTACTCCCACTTTATCCTTTATTCCTTTTTGTTCATTCTTCTTTTCTGCATTTCCACTGCTCTCATCTTTCCTACGTCCTAACACGTTTTATTTCCATTATTTTGAATTCTAATCCCAATCTGGTGGCGTTTCCATGGCCTTCCCATGTCCACGTGGGTTTCCTCCGGTTTCCTCCCACAGTCCAAAAACATGGATTCCGGGTGAAATTGAATGCTCTAAATTTCCCTGTATAGTGTGTGTTTGTGGATGTGTGAGTGAGTGTGTGCCCAGAGATGTTCTCACCTGGATGGGCATGGGGAACCCCACCGTGAACCTACCTGAGGAATAAGTGGAAGATCATGGATGGATGGGAAGTGGGAATATTTAACTCGTGTTTCCTTGCTTTTGTTAAAAACATAAATGTTGGAAGTGGTAGCTCAGTGGTTAGGGTGTTGGACAATCAGAAGGTTGGGGGTTCAAACCCCAGGTCCACTGAAGTTACCCATGTGGGTCCTTGAGTATGACCCTTAACCCTCGTTGCTCCAGGGTCCTGTATCAACCCTGTGTTCTGACCCAAACCAAGTCGCTTTGGATAAAAGCGTCTGCAAAATAACTAAATGTAAATGTAATAAAAGTATACAATTAAGGGACAGAAATTGAAATACTGCTTTAACACGTAAACTACTGATATCACTTGTTAAATCAGCAACTGGTCTTTTATACAATGTATTAGCCTGCATGCAAAGCTTCAGTTTTACAGCAAATGTAATTGTAGCTTATCCTTTTTTAGATTAAGAACATCACAATCTCTCCCACTCCTTCCCACTTTCACTAATGTGCTCTAAATTTATAAGCAGTTTTATTAATTAGCATACAAATATGTGGGCATTTGTGTTCACACTCCACCGTTTAATGACCAGGCATTCAGCAAATTTGTAAAGGAGCTGAAGTGCAGGAAGCATGCACCAACCTTTAACATCCTCAAATATTGTCATTTTAACAAATAAACACAAAGCTAGCATGCTATATTAAATCAGTAGTAATGTGACCCAGATCTCCCAATTTTAAACAAAAAACAATGAAATGTCACAACATTTATGGATCAATATTCTAAAATCCCTGAAAAATGACGCTGCACACACAAATGTGTACAAATACACACACACACACAAAGCAGTGGGTGGCTGATCAGTGGGTTGTCGCACAGTAGATGTCCTGGAAGTCCTCCTGCAAAGCACATCTGCCATACTAATACAGCATAATGCTGACAAATGAGAAGCGTTTGCTACAACACACACACAAAGACACACACACATTGAACAAGCCATCACATCCCAGATGACCACCAGACAGACCAGAGCCTGGTGACTTTATAACTTTGCAAACAAAGGACAAAAGATCAACAAAAGGATCAAACTTTTCAGCAGCACTTTACATAAATCTGGTATTCATAATGCATTAGTTATAACCTGTTTATAAAGCATTCATAATGCTTTAGAACACTCGCCATAAGCCTTTGTTAATGTCCATAGTTGTACATAACCACACAAAAAGTATTATTACAGCATGCCATAAGTGACATAATGCATTATAAATGGTATATTTCAACTGTTAATTTGTTTATTATAAAGACCAGTGACATAAACCCTTATAACGATTGTGTTTAACTAGTGCTTTTTCTAAAAAATGACTTTATAAGAGCTCAAAGTTTATAAGCTCTCTTTACAAGCATAAAGTGAAGTGTTGTCATTAATGAACTCTTTGAAAGAGACTGCATACATAGTACATAATGACTTATGAATGCTCTTTAAAGACTTAAAGTAAAGTGTTATCATCTCGCTGTAAGTAAGAATGTCTAAACATCCAAGCAACCAAAAGTTTAAATACGTTCATATTATAATGCATTATGTCGCTCTGGGTTATAAAGCCTAATGTCAAATTGTTATAACAATTTATGACTATGTTAATGAACATCTATCTGCTTTAACAAAAGCTTATGACAAATGATATAAATACTTTATAAGGCATTATAAATGCATTAATAATACATTATGAAAACCAGATTCCTAAAAAAGTCTTACCTAATTTTCTGATGCTAAAAAGAAAATACACTAAATACTAAAGGTGATGCATGGTTTCAGTCACATAATGTGTAAAAGTCGGTGTGTGTGTGTGGGGGGGGGGTTTATTACTTACTACTGGTTTAAAATGAATTTTATACGTAAGTATACAGTACCACCCTTTTGCTCGATTGTCTATTTTCTTCACAACATATAGATGAACCTGTAGTTTTACAATTACAGACAGTAGTCCATCGGTTTTCTTTGTTTTGTGGGTTCTTTGTTCTCTATTGGTAAGGACCATCAACGAATAGGTATAATTTGGGTGGTCAATTGTTTATCGTAAGATCTGCAGTGACACTGATGTGGTGAGGGGGGTTTAGTGTAGCAGTGCTGTTAAAGTTTTAATTAAACATCTCAGTGACACCGCTGGGATAGGAATAATGCACCAAATAAATAATACCTGCTGTGTGGTGGTACTATTGGGGTCCTGACCATTAGAACAGAATAAAGGGGACGAACACCTTACTGTAGTCCACAAAAAAATCATTTTAATTTTAACAAAGTCAGCAAGTGGAACTAATAAAATGTACGATAAATGCAGCAAAAAAGGAGGTGTGGTCAGACTTTTGACTGGTACTATACATTCCTCTGTGGTTATTTAATAGATTATTAGATCATATAAAAGTTTGTTCCTTTATTTTATAGATCTAAACCTCCTTCGAGATTTCATTAATCCAAATTATTATTATTATAAACATCAATAATAAAAAATAGGCTGAATATAAACATTGTAAGAAACTTAAAGGAAACCAACTGCCAATAAAAGACTAACAACTAAAAATATTAAATCATACTGAGCTGAAACAAAAAAAAATATTTCAAATGTATTAATAAAAAAATGTTTTTTCACTCTGATTTTTTTATATTTTTGCCTCACATGCTTTGTCTCCTTGTCATAGTCATTGGTTTTAGCACCATAATGTGCAGAAGGTATAAAATTATACATATGATACTTGACACATTGTCAGTTTTGTTGAGTTAAGACTTCTGGCGGCACAGCTGCCTCATTTTGCCGCTTTATGTAAAATGGATAAATAGATTTTTCAAGACTGTGTAAGTTCTTAGAAGCATCCTAGAACTCAGAACTCCTATAGGGGACAGTACACAAAAAGTAGAAACACTTGTGTACATGATTCAGATATTTGCGCAAAAAAATAAAGGGAACACTTAAACAACACAATGTAACTTCAGACAAAAACACTTCTGTGAAACCAACCTGTCCAGTTAGGAAGCAACACTGATTGTGAATCAGTTTCACTTGCTGTTGTGCAAAT
>JAOUQT010053146.1:367-10744 GCA_025769995.1 Xyliphius kryptos | reverse complement strand
ATCTAAATATCTAAATATTTTATTCATTTAGATCTAGGATGTGTTCTTTTTGTGTTCCCTTTATTTTTTTGAGCAGTATATATAAAGGACTAAGTCACTAAACCATACACGACAGAGACCCACCCTCTTTTCCCTGATGCTTTAATTAAAAAAAATCCTAAAATATACATGTTGGCAAAATGTCACTATGAAATTTATTACAGTGTGTCCGGTCAATCTAGAACTACTTGTAGTTAGTTCTGGGTCTATAATAAGTTTGCTTCCTCAGTAGAGGACCAGAAATTAAATCATAACATGTTCTAATAAAAACATGTTTTAGGCTTAAGATAATAGGAGATTTGGTTAAAGTTTGGACAAGACTCCATTAAAGACTATAAAAAGTTGTATGTGCATGGACTGTACATACCTTGGTATTTTAGAATGTCCTCAGTGTGCGCAAGCATACATGGAAAGATGCAACTGAGAAACAGCCCAAGGCAACACGTTCCAACAAACAGGAACGTGCTGCTGGTGCAGAATATCAACAGCAACAGAACTGTGACTACCACACCGGCCTGAAAAACACAATGTGATAGTGAGTGCACACTTTCCCATACACATTTCCACTGTGATTATACTGAGACATTCACCATGCAGATCCCAAGTAGGTACACTGGCTTGAGGCGATAGGCCAGTGGAATGGATATCAACCTTCCTCCAGTAATTGCAGCCCAGAAAATACTGGGCAGGTAGCCTGCTGTTTTAGCATGCAGGGACATCGGAGGGGACACGGCATATGTGTATGCAAAACCAGCATATGCTCCCTGCATAAAGAAATGTCATTGTGTATTACAATATGCAACATTTTCATTATTATTCATGTATTAATTAAGACTGCCGCTTACCACAATGCCATCAGTCATAAATAGGACCAAGCCACCCAGAATGTGGATGCCAAAGAATGAAGCAGAAACATTTTTCAGGTTGCCATTTAAGCAACACTGGAAAAGCCCTTCATGATCTGGAGAAAAAAGTGTTAATGAGACGTTCATAAGCATCAGAGTTAAAGACTGTGTAAAACATTCCTGTTTGTTATTATTACCTCCAGAGTCTTGTTTTTTCTCCCCCATGCAATTTTCTGCTCGAGTGTCCATGTGCATCTTATTCTCGTCCAGGCGATGGCCAGTTAGACATCCTTGTGCCAGGCTCTCACGGTACATTAGTGCAAATACTGCAATGGGCACAGGTAGCTAGAAAATAAGTGACATTAAGATGTGATTTAATCTTATGATCCAGAAAGTGCATTGTGGTTACAGACACCTCAGCCCACTCATGTTTTTTCCCAATAGACCATGCCGTGCTCAAGCCACTAATTGTTGCTGCCATGGAGATATAGTTATGTCAATTATGTATTGCAGTTCCAGTGTTTAAAGAAAGTCTTAAAGTCAGTCTGTCAAAAGTACACGAGTAACAGGAACAAAATCATAATCATTAAATTCTCTGTTTCTTATTTTATATGGAGTAGTTTTGCAGTGCACTGTTAGTGTGTGATTATTGTCTGTATTTCTTCTTCTTTTACTTATAGCTAGCTGAACCTGGCCACCTGTGTAACTCATCTAGGAAAATGGAAAAGAAGGGAAGTGATGGCTTTGGAGTTTATATATGTGAAATAGCGTTACCCGTTTTTCACCCGAGTGGTGAGCACTGACCAATTTGCTTATTTGACAAGATAACCTTCTTGAATTCTGTCTTTATTAAAGTTTTCGGGAAGAAAAGCGGTGCTGTGGGATCGGACACATTTAGTCAGATGTCCTCTTTGCTGTTGACGTGCAAGTTGTAGCATTCCATACAGCATCAGCTTCACGTTAGCCACCCTGCATCCTCTACTCGTGCGCCTATCGCTGTACACCAAGCGTCTTGGGTCTTTCCCTTCACTTTACCCATGCGCACCAATCGCTAAACACCAAGTACCTTGCAGCTTCTCCTCCACTCTACCCGTGCGCCAATCGATATATGGCAAGTGCCTTGCATTCTTCCCTCCAGTTTACTCATGCACCAGTCGCTCTACGCCAAGTGCCTCTCATCCTCCCCTCCACTCTACCTGTGCGACCAATCACTAAACACCAAGCGCCTGGAGTCAACTACTCGTACCCAAGCAACTGTCACTACAGAGATGACTCACACCAAATTATTTATATTATTTACACACAAAATAAGTAATCAAAATGCAAATAAAGTATATAACAACACTGATATTTAAAAGCAACATGGTGTCAAAATTTCAAAGATTTAAGGTTTTGAACAAACAAACAGTTACATTTTCATTCATATGGATAGAAGAAGATTATTATATTTATTATTATTATTTCTCAGCGACAGATTGGCGCCCTGTCATATGTGTATCTCCCCAGTGGCCAAAACGTTCTCTCATAGATGGCATGGGAACCCCCAGTAGAGGATTAAATTTAAGAAAATAGATGGATGGATGAATTATAGCAATCAAAACGCAGATTTACATCACGGTTCACATAAGATGCTCAAAGTTGACATCACTTACAGCCTGACACTTTTTGATTTTAGCAAATCTCTGCATTAACACAGATTAGTGTCCAGAGTGTGAGCTGCATGACATTTAGCTTCATACTGAAGTGCAGCCAGCCACTGTAGCTGTTTTTCTTTAGTATACCAGATCTTATATACTACCACCATAATTTTACCCTTTTTTTTAAAGGAGCAACTACAAATTGTGCATATATGTATTTTTCATATCAAGTGCTGGTTTACATTTCTGGGTGGACGTATGTAGATCTTTTGTAAAGTTTCTTACATTAATAAGAGCCATGAGCCAAAAGGCAATAGACACGTTGGACCGATCCACACTCGCTCCATCATGCAGACTGTGGTTCAGAACATGTGGGCTTCTGAATCCGACTCGGCTATGTCTGAAGTGTTGGATTATCACTGACTCAGCCTCGGTGCTGTTCAAACCCGGACAATTCTCTGACAGGAAAGGATCTGCAATCAGAGGGCTTACAAGAGCCCCAAAGCCAATAAAGAAATGCAAGGCCTGGAAAAGCGGGAGATGCAAAAAAAAAAAAAAAAAAAAAAAAAAAATTGTAAAAATAAATAAAAAACAGAAAAAAAAGGAAAATGGTATTAAAAATTCATTTTCGGTATCATTGAATCATATACATAAATTTTACATTGATATATCTTACATTGATTGCATTTGTATATCCTAAGTAGGTCTGCTATAGGGTTTTTTTATAAAGGGAGATGACTATGTGACTGCATAAGAAATGAAGATAGAATTTAGATACTGCTTAAGGAAAATCTTATTAAATATGAATATTTTTGTATAAATTTGTATGGAAGCTGATATAATAATTTACAATTTTAATTATGCAAGAATTAGGTTTGGTGTGATTCTTTTATTTATTTCACACTCAAAGTAAACCACTGGAACTTTTAATTAATACTTAATATTTAACTTCATTTTGACCATGACAAATGGGTACATGTAATCATCACACACAAATGTTCATTTTTACCTGCAAAAGGACTGCAGAGTCCTTTCGGTAAAGGGCCACCAGCTGAATATTGGCAATTGTATCAATAATACCCATCGCTAGACCAGACACAGCCATGGCCACAGCCAATAACAGCACACTGTAGCAAAAAGGAATGATGGCAAAGACCAGAGAAATGACGAGAGTGGAGACAAAAAGTGCAGCAAGGCCACTCAGTAACCTAAGAAACATACAAAAAACAAGTATCTGTCCATTACATTTGTATTTTTACAACAGATGCTTTTATCCAAAGTGACTTTCAAGTACCCCACTTTTATAGCTGCGGTCAGAACACAGGGTTACGTACAGAATCCCTGGAGCAATGAGGGTTAAGGGTCTTGGGCTTCAGTGGACCTGGGATTTGAGCCCAACACCCTAAACACTGAGCTACCACACCCATATTAGCTTTTCAAAAATTAGTGGAATGTCATTTTGGAGAGGTGTAGGTTACAAGCAACAGGTTCTAAGACACTAGTGATTACTAGTAACACATGATTTTGCTTTATAAAAAATAATAGCCAAAAAGCAGCTTACGACAAAACTTACGTTTTCTTAAAAATACCACCGAATGAACTGCCCACAAGAAGACAGAACTGCTGCGAGAAGAAAACCCAGGTGATCTCCTGTAGCGTAGAATTAGTCTGACACTTCAGATCTAGAATGGTGGGTCCCAGAAAAGCAATGCAGAGTCCAAAACTAAAGAACACACTCCAATATGTCAGTGTGTGCTGACAGTTTTGTTTAAATAGGGACAAGAGACGCTTCTCAACAAACATGCTGTCTTGAGCACGTAGAATACGTAGAATATTGGGATTTTGAAAGGTTTAGAAGATCGGTCTACGCCAGCAAAGGTTGTGAGCTTGGTCGGTCTGTGAGGGTGCCCTCCTATTTATACAACGTGCACTGTGTCCACAGTCATATTCAAGTTAATACTTGAAAACATGGATGCGACGGAGTAAGGTCAATGATTTCCATGTAGGCATCAAAAGTGGATTTCAGCGGAAGCCACAGTTCGTGGCTGCATCTGTCTTCTTTCACTTACAGGGTTAATAAGTGTGAGATTGAAGGGTGCTGGGGCCTAAAAAAAGTAGTTTAGCTGTTTAAAAGATGATTAAAATGATTAAAATCGAAATCATACAAATTAATAAAATTTGCAAAATAAAAATAAAATTTTTGCTTTTTACATATAAAACAAACTAAATAGACATTCACATGTTTATTTCTATAATTTTTTACATTTCCTAGAATATAAAACATAATTTGTGTAAGCATTACAATTAAAGGAATTCAAATGTTTTTCTCACATTTAATTTTTTTTATACCTGAAATTGATTTTGAACATCATTAAAAAATTACAAGGTAACATTTGAGAATAATAAAGTGAACACTTATTATTATCAATTATTTATTAATACATTTATTTAAAGAACCAAAAGTGATTTGTCTGTGGCATGAGCGACAGTTTCCATGTTTTTCCCGTGTCCACAGTCCAAAAACCTGGATTTAAGTTAAATGAATGCTGTAAATTGGCCCGTATAGAGCGAATGAGTATGTGCCCAGCGATACAATGGCACCATGTCCTGGGTGTATCTGCCCAGCGCCTGAAAGGTTCTTCCCTGTATGGGCATGGGGAACCTCACCACGACCCTAGCAAAGGATTAAGCGGAACATAACAAATGAATGGCCAGTGTAAAAGATAAAAGAAGATATTTGGCCATAATTTATTATTGCCTTTACCTATACACTGCTCAAAAAATAAAGAGACCAATAAAATAACACATCCTAGATCTTAATGAATAAAATCCTCAAGACGAGTATAAATAAAGCTCAGTAGTGTGTGTGGCCTCCACGTGCCTGCATGACCTCCCTACAACACCTGGGCATGCTGCTGATGTTCTCTCCTACAGCCCCCTCTATGTCTCCTGGTGTACTGGCCTGTCTCCTGGTATCTGCTCCATGCTCTGGACACTGTGCTGACAAACACAGCAAACCTTCTTTCCACAGCTGGCATTGATGTGCCATCCTAAATAAGCTGCACTACCTGAGCAACTTGTGTGGGTTGTAGACACCGCCTCATGCTTCCTATATGCTGAGAGAACAGACCAAATGCAAAAGTGAGCAAAACATCAGCCAGAAAGGATGAGGAGAGAGAAAAGGGTTGTGGTCCTGGTTCTGTGTTCTAAAATAGTGCTTCGATTGACATTGTGCTGGGAATAGTTAATGGATGTAGGTTCTCTCCCTGCTGATGACACAGCACTCTCTAGTGGTGATGAGAGCAATGCAGGATGTCTAAGCCTTCATTAAACCTTGGAGCTTGGAGCTGATGCTGTTCTCTCAGAATGCCTGTAAAACCCCATGCAGATCCTGAAGGTACAGTAAGTGTATTTGGATTCAGGCTGCAGGGAGGCTTTAGGATGCATCCGTTATGTAAATGCCTGTAAAGCCCTCAAAGCCCATTGTCGTCAAGGGGCCATAGCAACAGCACTCACCTGGCTCGAACAGCCCGTCACTGGGGTGCAAAAGCACACAGATAACTATAATGTGCTGCTGTGTTAATTTCCAGCACATCCTTTGAAGCACATGCTGTTTTGCAAGTTGAATTTCCTCTGGGAACCAGATTTTTGGCTGAGAGGCTGAATGCAGGTGTTATTCAGAAGTGTGGTCCTGTTTGTGTCGTTTGACAAAATACGATTTAAATTCCTCCAGACGGCTCTTTTTATAAATGATGCAGAGAAACATACAGCGGCTCGGGCATCACATTATGAGAGGAACCTGATGTGTTCTAAATAAAGTGAAAGAAGCCAAACAGAATAAATACAACGCCGTCACTCCGACTGACAAGTTTTATCTTCATCCTTTAGACAGCGGCAACACAAACCGATAAGATGCTGTTGTAGCCCATCAGGACTAAGGGACGACCTCGATGATCACCGTTCAACAGTAAGTTGTTAATGTCAACAGGATCAATGCGGAATGGTTTTCTTTTGTAGCAATCATATAGGATTAAGTTTTCCCCAAGTCCATCCAGGGGAGAACATTTCAGGAGCTGGGCGCATCCACACGCACACAGACTATAGGGGCCATTTAGAGGAGGCAAAATACAATGAATCCATGTGTTTGGACTGTAAGAGGAAACAGGTAAACCCAGAGAAAGCCTACGCAGACACAGGGAGAACATGTATCAATCAGAAGGTTGTGGGTTCAAATCCCAGGTCCACTGAAATTACCAATGTGGGTCCTTGAGCCCCTCATTGGTACGGGGTATCAACACTGTGTTCTGATTCCTACCAAATTAGGATACTTGTAAATCGCTTTGGATAAAAAAAACCGTCAGCTAATTAAATAAATGTAATGTAAACGTGTCAACTCCACACAGATTCAAACCTGCATCACGCTAACCCCTACACCACCATCAATGAGAAGTGCAAAGCAAATACTAAATCTCAGGAGTGCAGCTTCCAATTTCAAGCAAATTGTCGCCTGCTTTGGCGTGGGCCTCACAAAATCCTAATAATTTGTTTATTTTCTGAGAACATGTGGAAGGAAAAGATCAAAGCGTTTGGATAAATGAGCAGAAACGCTGCTTTGGATTGTTGTTCAGTGCCGTTCTGAATTTCTAATGTATGAATACAATCATGGATTTTTGAACATGAAACGAGGACCGTCTGTGGGAGCACACACCCCTCTGGTGCTCTTGCGTCGCTTTGGCAGGAGTTCAGATGATCCTGAAACCACCCCTGGAACCCGAGTCCTGAACGCGAGAGCCCCGTTTTAATGCAATCAAACAGATGAGAGTGAAAAGTGTGTCAGTTTGAGAGAACACAAGGGAAGTGTGTCAGATCTCCTTGTTGTGTGCAGGTCAGCGCAGTCACACACGTGGTGGTTCTTTGATCCTGGATCTGTGAGATTCATGTGCAGGTGGTGCGATCGCAGACATCAGCGGTTTGTTAATCCAAAACAAAACTCCTGTATTACTCACAAAATCCTGAGCTTTTCAAAAAAGTCTGAGCTTTCAGAAGCTTTTACGAATTTGAAGTACTGGTGGGCGAGTCGCAGAGGAGCAGCGCTGACGGGGAACAGAATGGATCACTCCAAGTGCTGTCAAGAAGGTGGATGCAGAGCTGTGATTACTGTGGAGGAAGAAATGACACGTCACAATTTACATCTAAATGAGTGAAAGAACCTCATAGAAATTTAAGAACTCTTAATAAGTGCTTACATGTTCCACCAGGGGCGACACGGTGGCTTAGTGGTTGGCACGGTCAGCATGAGTTTCCATGTTCTCCCCGGTTTCCTCCAACTTCCTCCCACATTCCGAAAACATGGATTTAAGGTGAATTGTCTAAATTGAACTAAATTGCCCCTATATATAGTGTGTGTGTGTGCCAAGCGATGTATTAGCGCCCTGTCCTGGGGTGTATCTGCCCAGCGCCCTAAATGTTCTCCCCTGGATGTGCATGGGGAACCCCCCCCCCGTGACACTCATACAGGATTAAGCACAAGATAATGAATGAATTATTATTTTTTACAAACTTCTTGGTAAGGTGGCTTAGTGGTTAGCATATTCGCCTCTCAGCGCTGGGGATTCCCGGTTCGAATTCCAATCTGGGTGGAGTTTGCATGTTCTCCCCATGTCTCCGTGGGTTTTCTCCCACATTCCAAAAACATGAAGGTAAATTGAATGGTCTAAATTGCCCTGTATAATGTGTGTGTGTGGCTGTGTGAGTGAGTGTGTACCCAGCGATGGATTGGCACCCTGTCCACCCTGTATCTGCCCAGCGCCCAAGACGTTCTCCCCTAGATGGGCATGGGGAACCCCACCGCGACCCTCATAAAGAAATAAAAGGAAGATAATGAATGAATGAATGGACTTCTTGGTATGTTTTATCTCAAAACAAAGTTATTTTGAACTTGGGGCAGTATGGTGATGTAGTGGTTAGCACGTCCGGCTCCCAGCATTGGGAATCCAGGTTTGAATATCTGGATTTTTTTAAAGTGAAAGATATGAGGAGAGATAAGTGACACTTGTGAAACTCAAACATTAGAATAATTCAAAAATAGTTTCACTATTAATACAATAATTGAGAATTCATGAACCTTACACCCATTTTTCTCCTCTCACTCAGGATCTCCGTACCTGGCAGGTCCTACGCGGCCGAGTCAGTCGTCTACCGTCCTGATTGCCGTGACTTTCCCCCGATTCTCCTGTTCCAAACAGATAGAAAGGTCTTCATTTCTAAAAGGTTTCTCAGCACTTGTGAAATCTCCAAGCTGAAGAACTAAAGAAAGTGACAGTACATACTGTTCCATCTTCAAAAAGACTCCTCGGCTTCTCCTGGGCTCCCTCTTCCCCCCGATGGGTTCTGTTTTAGTACATAATTATTACAGCTCAACCGTAATTACCACATCACACGTTCGACCGAAAGAGCAGCACAAACGAAGCGCAAGCAAATTAACATCAGAACCAACTGAAGCGAGGAGATAAGCAGCAGGTTTGCAACTTTCAAATAGTGTTTATATTCCTCAGATTTCTCAGATCTTGGCTTTGAAATCCCATTTCTATACGCTCGCTGAAAAGAATCCACTGAATAAATCACGGGACATCTGGCAAGTTTAGAACACCCACGTCCCACATCCAGCAGCCACAGGGACCCCAGCAGTCACAGCAAGCTATTTTGTCAAACATGAAGTGCCATCCAGCACTTTCCACCAACCCTTTTGCAGGATCATCTAGGAAGTGTACGATCTATTATTTGCAAAACATATAGAAATCTGCCGTTTGTTTCAAAGCACATGTTCCGTTTCCTGTGTTTACAAACAGAGTAAAAAAACAATATGCTTTGGATCAGGGCTTCTCAACTGGGCTCAGCGTGAAAGACAGGCCAGTAGGAGACTGTAGGAGAGAACACCTGCCACCTCATCAGGAGCATGACCATGGCGTTGTAGGGAGGTCATACAGGCACGTGGAGGACACACACACTACTAAACCTGAATTTAGTATAATTTGAACTTGTCTTGAATTTCCACTGAAGTTGGATCAGCCGGTCATTTGATTTTGAGTAGAATTCCAAATCCAGACCTTCATGGGAGAATCATCTTAGATGTTTTATTTTAGTGTTTCCATTATTTTTTGAGTAGTATATAAATAAATATACATACACACTGCTCAAAAAATAGAGAGAGAGAGAGAGAGAGAGAGAGAAATTCAGCTGAAATTCTCAGCTCAACACAGTAATTAGTTTAAATTGTACATCTTTAGTGGCTGACAGATCTGATGAGTATTGATTAAAATCCCAGTAGGAGAAAAATGCTGCAATCAACAGGACTGCTTCTAAGTTTTGAGTTTAATTGTATACCTGCAGCAGGGCAGTGTTCTAAAAATTATATGCTGCTTTGCTAAAAGGTTAAAAGCCATCATGGCTGAAAGGACACCTCCACGGTTCTCCTATAAGACATCACGAGGTGCATGTGAGCCTAAAGGGACCAAGTACAGAAACTCGGCACTGTACACACGTGAGACAGCAAGTAACAGCCAGATCCAAAGTAAGTGCTGAATGAATTTGGATATAGAAAGCTGCACCAACAACTGCCCTAGTATGTTGTCGTTGACTGAAAATGGGAGAGGTGGCAGTAAAGAGTCACAAAAACAGTTTCTGTAGGAAATCTCAAGGTTCATTGTTGCTGTGATGTCATTTTAAAAGCACATTTAAAGCTTTCTTGTAAAAAAAATACTTCTTTTTACATTTAGAAAAACAATGCTTATTGGGGCAGTACACAAAGTTACACAAGGGCTAATAATTACTTTAGAGGTACCCATTGTGGACTTTCC
>JAOUQT010053135.1:0-10745 GCA_025769995.1 Xyliphius kryptos | reverse complement strand
CAGAGTGAGGTGGAAAAGACTGACACGCTGTGGCAACCCCTGATAAAAGGGAGAGGCCGAAAGAAGAAGAGGAAGAACAACAACTGTAAAGGTTCCAGCTGAGCTGAACAGTAGAGGGCAGTAACACTGCAGGCACAGGTTATTGCTTAAAACACCCTGTGTTCAATGCACGAACCAAAACTGACATGTTAAAGTCTGGCAATGTGAGGCATTAGTAGATGTTTATTGATAAGGCAATGCTTGAGGTAATAAAGTTTTTATGGACAGCTCATGCATTGCTACGATGGACCTGCTTTCTGGTAACAAGTGGCTATGGGCTAGAATTGCAAGATACATAAAATTAGAGCACCTGTAAGCTACTCGTGTGCGGTCAGGAAATATCACACATGCTTTTGATAAGTCTGAGCTTGTAAAGTGGCTTAGGAAGCGTGAATGCACATACACTATATACTTTAATTTTTTTTTGAATGGAAAAAGAAATTATTGAAGTTTAAATCTTGAATTCTGTTAATTAAGTCATTGTATAGTGTAGCGTTAAAGCACCGGCCTTCTGAGAAAGCTAATCAAGATCAAATCACTGTTCATTCTAGCTTATGAGCACGCTTCTTTTTTATCTTCCAAAAATAAAAGAATAAAAATATTAATGTTTTTCAAAATAAGCAGCTAAGAAATAATTTTTCCCGTTGTGTGTGTCCTATCTCCTCCAGCCACTAACAAGCTAACAAGCATACGGTATATCATAAAAGAAAGACCATCAATTGAATTAAAGAAACATTTATATAAAAATTGACATAATTATATTTACACAATTTACATAATTATAATGATGTTCTCAAATCAAATAATTCATTATCCACTATTATTATTATTATTATTTTACTATATTCACATTATAATAAGGGTCTTTGTGACCTAAAGACCCCTGTAATAGTAATTATTTGATGGATTGTTGGATGCATGTGCATTTCTACGATCTTTAATCATGCCTTTTCCCTCAATTCTCTGTGTCAAGCTGCTGCATCACCAGTCTCTTAAATCCACTCGTAATAACATGATGAGGTTGCTGGAAGCCGTGTTTGCTCAGTGCGCTGAATCTCTTAGTTTGTCCCCTTATCACAGCACACTATGAGCTATGAACCCAACTGATATAATGAAGGTCTGTTCTCTTCACCATTGTTTTTCTTCCGCCTTATTTTTACTCCGATGGCTGATCGATATGCCTGCAGCCACTTTCGAATCAGCCACGACTGCGCAAGTGAGAAAAATTACCTGCGACTGTTAGAAAATTAAACAGTAATTGGCTTTTAGAGTTTTGTGCAGCCTAGTGCGCCTGCAGCAAATTTGTATTTTTGGCACAAATCGGGATAGACATGCACCCAAATAAATTCTCTTTTTTAAAAGTGAGAACTCTCTGTATTTAGAAAATACCTGGGAAATTTATTAATGTGATGTTTGAAGAAGTTGATTTCAGAGTTTCTTAGTTTGCCATCTCCACTATCTATCTCTCTCTCTCTAGCTGGATGACTATCTCTCTTCTTGTCTCTCTCTCTCTCTCTCTCTCTCTCTTTAACTGTATGCTGTTTTACATAGCATTATTTACTACAAGATAGCTATAAAACATGATCACAATGTAAATAAATAGCAAATGACGTAATGGCAAAAGTAGCTGTAAGAAACAGGCCAGAGTAGCTAAAGTTCGAAACGTTGGACTACTGACTTTCAAAACTTTCAGACACCTCTGCTGGGTCCTTGAGCAAGTCCCTTAACCATATATATATTAATTTTTTTATTAAAGGTAATACAGACACTTCCAGAATTAGTGTTTCAGGTTAGCTCCTAAAGAACCACAAGCTAGTTTCAGGGATAACACTGAATATCCAGAGCCAAAGACAACACAATACAAGTATATCCAGGACATGGGCATCACAAGAACTTCAGGACAGAGACATAAGAATCATAGGACCAAGGACAACACACACAATTTAGGGCCATAGGGAGTATGGTAAATCTAGGACCAAGGACAACACAGCAACTCCAGATCCATAGACGACACTTTAAAACCAGGGCCTAATAAGCACTCTAATTTCAGGTCATGAACATCACACTAATTTCAGGATCATGGAGAGCATGGACAATCTAGGAACATGGACATCACATTAACTGCAGGACCATGAACAGCGCACTAATCCTACGGCCATGGACTAGACTAAATAGTTGTCATTGTTGTCACATATACTGTACATAACTGCAAAGTGAAATTATTTTATTTGCATATACCAGCATGTTAAGACATTGGGGTCAAAGCACAGGCATAGCAGCAATTCTGGAGCAAAGAGGATTAAGGGCTTTTCTCAAGGGCCCAGCATTGGCAGCTTGGAAGTACTGAGGCTGTAAATCCAAGAGCATGGACAGTCCCTACACAAACATTCTGAGCTAAGCATTATTGCTTGTGGTGCTTTAAATTTTATATTTGTAACACATGCTGTCCTTTTAAGGTAGGATTTTAACGTATCTTTCTGATGTTATTGTAGCTTTTGTTTGATTGTTTTTCCACTGTTAACATTTGTAAATCTCAAGGTGATTAATCAATTTGTGTTTGTGTAAAAGCATAAAAAGTGTAAAAACTAGTCTGTCCTTCAACCATGTGTCTACAACGCATCTCTGTTGTCGTCTCTCAAAGAAGGGCCAACTTCTCTGCTTACAGAGGACGTAAGTATCCTTATCTACCCATCTCTACTGTCTCAGCCTAAATCAACAGTGGTAGATGTATTATGGAACTGCCAATCTGCTGTGAACAAGGCTGATTTCATTACAACCTTGGCCTCATATCACTCCATGGACTTCCTGGCACTGACAGAGACCTGGATATCTCCCCAGAACTCATCTACGTTGGCTCCTCTATCATCCGCCTATGCATTCATAGTCCACAAGAAACTGGCAGAGGAGGCGCACAGGTTTGTTGCTGTAAAAGAAATGGTGCTACACACCTCTCGAATTTTCTCTAAACTAAACATATCATAATTATTCCACACTTACCTCAACTAAATCTCAACTAATCCCTCCCCTCCAAAAAAAAACAACCCAATATGCACAATTCCACAAGAGCTTCTCGAAGATATTCTTGTTGGCTTCCTATTTATTCAGAATAAATTGTGTTTACTGATATAGTCTTAAAGCACTTTTGTAAGTCGCTCTGGATAAGGGCATCTTCTAAATACTGCAAATGTACAAATGAATGACATTCTGACTGGTCAGAATTGTTGTTAGGGATACCTGAGAATCAGTGTGTGTGAAGGAAATCATCAACCAGTAAATGACACCCCAGAAGTACACAATTACAAGCAAAATGTGGTACAAACATGCACATGATCTTTTACCCTGGATCAATACTGGGCTAATACAAGGACTAATAATACATTTGATATTAACATGAAAATGTATTTGGAAAAGACAGTGTCTTGCAATGTTTATCTCACAAAAGACAAAATGGTGATTGCGCTTTTTTATTACATTTGGTTTTAATTCGTAGATATGCCTTTCATTATACTTAATTTTATTTTCCATATTGGCAAATAAAATATTGTAATTAGAAAACAAAATTGTCATCTCGTCAGAATGCAGGTTATGTTGTTCCCAGATCCAGAAATGGGTAGCAATCCTATAGAAAAAATAGATGCTTGGCATTACCAACTCCCAAAATTCCCAGTGTACTAATGTCTTGAGTTAATTCACAGGTGTTTTAATTTATATGTGGTGTATGTGTTCTGTTTTTTGGAATTGAGTTCAGTCTTTTTTAGTATAATATTCTAGGATTTTGACACTATGCTACATGCACTTATCATATTGCAACCTTACACAAAAATAATGTGTAGATCTTCATTTCTACCCTATTAAAAGTTCTAACGGTGTAACCTGAGCTTAATAAGTTTATGTTGACTATATTGGTGAATAACAGTAAGGTTTTCCAATTGGTTCAGAGTATAAGTGAACATAAATGGGCCAAAAAGAGGTTTAGTGCTTGACCACTTGGCAAATGCATTTTATAGTCCAAAAGCAAGATAGAAGCCAGTTGGTTAAAGTAATGCATACAATATGTACTATAGAAATGGTAGGATAGGTAGACTTGCAGGGTATCTGTGTTCAGGTTTCCCTGAATTGGTAGAGAGGGAATGTAGTATATTAGTTTTTTGGTTTTCATTTTTAATATTTTGTATTTAATATTAAACCATTCTTCTTTAATAGTAATATTTTAATACAAGAAGACATTCCATAACTCTATATTTCTATCTTTGGCAACAATTACAATTGCCAGTTGGATGATCTAGCAACTGTTGAAATCAGAAATATGCAACTTTGTAAACTGGGATTCGATGCAACATCATGTGCCATCTGTTTAGCTTTTTTTCATTCAAAACAAAAACAACCTGCCAGACTTCATATAAGGATTCTGGCAGCACGGTGGAAATTTCACACTCAAATTGTCCTTGATTTGTGTGGAAAGCATTATGGATGTGGTGAATGAAGGCAACCAGTCTGAGTAGATATATGAAGACAAAGCTCAGAGGAGAAATGGCAGCCGGTTCATTTTATGATCAATGTGATTAAAGAAATGTAATTCCTGCCATTTTCACATTATTCTTAGGTAAAGTGTAGTTCAATGAAACATTTCTATTAGAAAATCGATGGTGCTGAATTACCGTGAATCTCTAATTGATTCATGCATAAAATTAATGAGTCATTACAGCACGGTCAAAGAGCAAACTCTGTGTTCTGCAATAGTTTTAATAAATGACAGACAGAATCATTGGGTTTTTTAATATTAATATTATTAGATAAAAACATAAAAACCGCAAAAAAGAACTATAGTTACATAATTTATTATATATAGTTTATGGATTAATTTATTATATATAGTTTATAAAATTTATTTAAATCAACTCTCAGAAAAGACAAATAATTATTTGACATTATGTACATTACAGTAATTCTCTGCACACCTGTGTGTTTTTTCTTAAACCGCAGTCAAAAATGAACATATCAAGTCGAAACATGAAATATAGCAGGAGATTATGTGCTGCAAAATGGCCCACAGTGCACCTTATTCGATTATCTGGTGAGGTCTCCTTCTTTTGGGCACTCTGGTTTCCTTCCACAGTCCAAAAACACCTTAATTTGTGTTTCTAAATTTTCCATAGTGTCCGTGTGTGCCCTACAAATCAATCCTAACAATTTTATACAAATAACAAACAACTCACTGGAAGTTTCTACAGGACACTGCTATGAAGAAATAGGATTGAGTGAAAGGAATAAGATATTGTTTTTCAATGCTCTGTATGAATGTAGTACAACATGAGCCTGGGTCAATGGTTTCCATCATCTCAACATCCTGCACCTCAACCACCACTTTGTATTCTACCTCTACATCAAACTTCAGCTCGAACACCACATCTACCTCAACTTTCACCTCTACATGTACCTCTACCTCCACCTCTACTGCTACCTCCACATATACTTCAACCTTTACTTTCACATTCACATTTAACACTATACATCTACCTTAACCTACATATGTACCTCAACCTTTACTCCCACATCTGCCTCAACCTTCACTTCATATTCAACATCTAGCTAAACCTACAACTCTATCTCTACCTTTTGAAGAAAAAATCCGAACCATTATGACTCCAAGTGTTTCACATTCATAATTCAGTCTCTGATTTCTAGAAATAAAAAGATATCTGAGTCTGAGTCAGATCTATTTAAAGTGTTTATTTCTGATACTGTTGATGATTATGTCTTACATCCAATGGAAACCAAATCATTATCTCAGAAAATTTAAATATTTAACACAAACACCTGTAAATGCTTCCAAAGTGTTTAATATGGTCCCTTAGTCTGGTATAGTAGGTTACACAATAATAATAATATATAGGTGCTTACAATTACAAATTCCGCAAGGTATGTAAACTTATGAGCAAAATTATATATATATATATTTTTTTCATTCAGAAAGAAAAAAATTAGGTGGTTTTAAATTTCATGAAAACAACACATTTAAAAAATTTGGGACAATGCCATGCTTACCACTGTGAGACATCCCCTTTTCTCTTTACAACAGTCTAAAAATTTGGGGACTGAGGAGACAAGTTGAGGGATAGGAATTTTAACCCATTTATTTATAATGTACAATTCTAGTTGCTCAAATGTCTTCGGTCTCTTTTGTCATATCTTTCATTTTATGATGCGCCAAATGTTTTCTATGGATGAAAGATCTGGCCAATTCAGTACCTGGACCCTTCTTCTATGCAGCCATGATGCTATAATTGATGCAGTATGTGGTTTAGCATTGTCATGTTGGAAAATTTCTTTCCCTGAAAGAAAGGTTGTCTGGATGGGATCATTTGTTGTTCTAGAACCTGAATATACCTTTAAGCATTGATGGTGTCCAGATGTGTAAGCTGCCCATGCCACACGCACTAATGCAATGCACTAATGCAAACTTTCAATTAAACGAATATTTGGAATAAAATTTTTAAATGTCTTATTTTAAACAGTTGCCTACGTTCTATTGTGAATACTATTTCAGTTTTAAGATTTGTAAATTATTGCATTCCATTTTTTTTTACAATTTGTACTTTGTTTCAACTTTTTTGGAATCAGGTTTGTATATACACTATATTTAAAAAAATATTTTCTCACCTGCACAAATGTGCTTATAGAAGTGACTATAACACCTGAATTCAATAATTTGGATGGGTGAAAAAAATACTTTCGGAGAAATATATCTATATAATCACCTATCTATCTATCTATCTATCTATCTATCCAATCAAATCTAAACTGTAACAATAAGTCCCAGACAATGTCCCAATCCTCACCAGTTTTGCACACACCTCTCATGGCAGGAGAAGAAGTGCACGTTAAAGAGTGTGAATGCACGTCGTGCAGGGAAGGTAGGAATGGGTGTGCCAGAAAAGGTCTGTGTCTTTATTGTTTTTAATTAAACTAAACACAAATTCATTGATGTATTCCATGTCATCTGAAAAAAAGAGCCACAGGTCATAATCGCGACGCATGACAACATCATCATCAGATGACTTGCAATACATGAGATTGGAAACAAACGACAGGATATAAAAACAGAGAAACAAAACCTAAAAGTGAATGCACTGTGAAGTTTAAATCCTAACTAAGAACCTAACTAAGCTAAACTAAAACCAAGTGTGCACTAGATCCCTTAAAGTGAGCATAAGTCCACAAAGTACATGGCTCATACTCAAAAACAAGAATAAAAAAATAAAACATAGTCTGTATTTGCAATCTTCACGAATAACTAACATAAACAAATATAACATAATAGAATAAAATGTAGACATATCTAATACTCAATCTGATTTAATGTAACATATATCTAATTTATACTAATCTATTTTTTTTATTAACATAATATATTAGATTCTAATGTAATCTAATCTTATCCAATCTAATTTAATATATTCAGGAATCAAATCAATAATAACAATGTGAATCGGTACCCTTGTGGGTGGGCACCGGCTATAAGAAAATAAATGCATGAATGAGATATCCGTTTTTCTTTATCAATTATTTTTTAAGACCATAATGACACAAAGACAGATGCAACTTTGTTTAGCTTTTCGTCAGTGTTTTTAGCAACTCTTGCTCCAATTGTAAGTAACTAAAAATAATTCCTATTTATACTCCAGTCCCAATGCATGAATAACTTGCTCATTACCACTATTTCAATGTTCTCAGTTGAGTTTATCTCACAGTCAATCAGTGTTCTTCGGTGTGTCTCAGCAGGAGGACAGCAGGAGTTGCAGAGGGAGCCCTTGTCACATACTGTCACAGTCCTGGCTTACTTAATGCTAAAACATTCAGCAGTCATAGTCCAAGCGCATAGCCATGGCTTAAACACATTTTCCAGACCCTGTAGGGAGAAGCAAGATCTGGAAACCTAAGGATCGACAGATTCAGGCTGCACACAGATTGTAGCTGGCAAACTTCTGTGATAAAGCCTTGTGCTCTGTCAGAACTGTCACTGATTGTAGCATGTTTCCCAGAGAAGCGCAATAACAAGGACAGTCATGATTGCAAGTTTGCACTGAAGACGATCTGCTTTATAAATTGGAGAGTTGGAATACATTTCTCATGATAAATAATAAGATTCACTTAAAAGAGGCCCTAAATATACAACGATTAGTCCGAAATAATCCACACAAGCTGGTGGACACAAGCTTAATTGCTAACACACTTCACACAAATCCACAATCAGCTGGAAAATGCTTAAAATTGTCTGGGTACTCTACCAACTAGTACTAGAACATTATGAGGACAAAAGGTTCAATAAGCAACAGGTTTATAAAATTTGTGGCAAAATATTATGCCATAAAATTATTTAATATTAACAGAATGGTTTAAAATAATTGGCTTTGAGAATAATCAAAGCAATATGTGTGAACTGAAAGACTTTATTTAAGACCTTGTGTAAATTGGGGTTAAGAATAAAATATGCCTGCCCCTTTTATAACCATGACTTTCGTGCTAAACCTGTAGTAAAATGTACTTATTCCTGTCGACTAGATCTTGTTAGAAGAGTTTTCTGGGATTATAAAATGCCAGTAGGGGAACATTTCAGGAAGAATAATCAACAGCAGAGATGCTGACTGAAGAGAACACCGCCATACTTGCACATTGTATTGTTGCATGACAATGCATGAGTGCACACAGCTTTCCATACTGTCCACACTGTCCAAAACATTTTTATAAAAGCTTTAGTATTCTTCCTATTGTCCTAATCTTATCCTACTGGACCAACACCCTTCAATAATTCCTACAAGGTTGATGATTCATGTTGGATGAATAAAATAATATTTGAACGAATATGTATTCTTGGCTCACAGCTCAGCCTAATTGGAAATAGGAAAGCATGTTAACAGATAGACAAAGTCTACCTAAAAACAGGATTATATATATATAAATACAATAAAAAAGAGTGCAGATAATTTTTTTACTCGCTCTTTTATAAACCTTGCACCTGGAAATGACATATACACGTGCTCACGTTTATACATTAACAGCTTACTCAGGGACTTGTATTGCTGACATATAAATAGATTTTAAAAAATGGCTCCTCCTCAATATCAAGGGCACGTTCTCGTGAGGAGTTCATTAAAGTCTAGGCAAGACTCCTGTCTGTAATGAACAGTGTAGGATCAGGTGTTGCAGGCAAATGGAGGATATTTGTTATAACAGGTGCAAATTTAAAGGGAATAATCAAAGCGGACAATCCAAATCACTTAATCAAAGTCATGGCCAAATTCGTGGCTCATGGTTATCTTCAAACAGACTGACTGAGGCAAAGCAGGAGACAAAGCATAGGAAAAAAAATAGAGATCAAAAAAGAGATAAAAAATAAGAATAAAAAAAAAAAAAAAAAAAACATACTTTATGGCTTGTAATAGTCTAATATGTGTCATGATCAACAAGATACTTTACATGTAAAGGCTATACTGTAATTAGATGACTAATAGCATGTTTGGCATTGTTTTTGGTCCGATGTGGAATATGAAGTAAACTGGTGCAGCTTTTGCAGCAGGCATGGGTTGACTTGATATGGATATAACTGTCTCCCTTCATTAAAGCATTTTCCACTCTCTCAATAGATGACATACTATAAGTGACCGTGTCCTGCAACCCTACAACCTGTTCACTAGATCCACTACCCTCCTCAGTGTTCCACACTATTTCACCCGACCTCCTACCATTCACCACCTACATCATCAACAACTTTCTGGTCATCTGGTCATGTGCCTTCCTCATCAAAGAGAGCAAGGATCTCACCTTTACTGAAGAAACCCACTCTTGATCCTTCTGATGTCTTAAACTACAGACCGGTATCACTTATCTCTTTCTTATCTAAAGTTCTTGAACACACTGTATATAACAAACAATCTCTTTACTTTTCACAGAACAACCTCCAAGACAAAAACCAGTCTGGCTTCAAAGCGGCACACTCTACTGAGACAGCCCTCCTGGCTGTCACCGAGAGTTTGCATGCATCAGCCAAACTGTCTCCCGTCCTCATCCTCCTGGACCTTTAAGCAGCATTCGATGCAGTTAACTATGAGACCCTTTTGTCCATCCTTGGGAGCCTTGGAATACAGGGAACAGCTTGGCTATGCTTTGCTTCCTACCTCGTATCAGGTATTGTGGAAAGGATCTATGTCATCAACTCGAAAACTGACCACTGGTGTCCCACAAGGTTCAGTGCTTGGTCATCTTTTGTTCTCACTGTACACTCGCTCTCTATCCGAGGTTATATCATATATCATCCGAGGTCATATTAGCATGGATGCCAGACCACAAGTTAAAGTTAAATCCTGACAAGATGTAAGTGCTACTCTTTCCAGGAAACGTTTGTCCCCAACAGGACCTTGTTCTTTCTATCGACAAGGTCCAAATGATTCCATCTACCATGGCATGCGACCTTGGGGTAACTATGGACAGCGAGTTGTCCTTCTCCTCCCACATTGCCTATGTCTCTCGATCATGTTGATTCAATCCATATAATATACTACCTCTGAGTAAAATTCGTCCCTTATAGTTGATCTAGAACTCGGCTTGTAATCAACGTTCAATTCAAGTTCTCACACACTACACCACTGCTCCGCACTCTCCACTGGCTCCCTGTAGTTGCTTGCATCAGATTTAAAACACTGATGCTC
>JAOUQT010053114.1:0-10746 GCA_025769995.1 Xyliphius kryptos | reverse complement strand
CCTGTAGGTCAGAGTCAGTACCTTGTACTGAATGCAGCAGCTACAGGAAGCCAATGGAGAGAGAGGAGGAATGGAGTTTGGTTGGTTGAATACGAATCAGGCTGCGAAGTTTTGAACCAATTGCTGAGGTCTGATTGATGAAATTGGGAGACCGGCAAGCGTAATTAAGTATGTCATCTATAGGCGGTTAACGATCTTAAAGATATTGGGCCAAGATATCTGGAGATAGCTGGAGAACCTTAAATACTTGTTTGAGTACAAGAGTTCTACATTTAGATCAAATACATACTTTTAAATACAATGCGCTCTGATTTATTCAAGTTTTACACTTTAGACGTTTAATCCTATATTTAGGATTTTTTCTGTGGTGCTGAGAAAATGAAATCTAAAAAACACAAGAGTGGATCTTTCTCTTTGACAGCTCTGCAGTTTCTTTATCTCGTTATACTCCTCCATGGTTAGCAGTCTGTACGAGACCACAGTAGACTGATACACAATCTCACTGATACCACTGGGCTGCAATTATGAAATAAATTTGGCCGTGTTTAATATAAGGAGGTTATATTTCTGTTGATAAAGTAAGTCGCTAAATAAGCTATGAACATACAGTATTTAAAGGTTATAAAGTGATCCATTTTACGTGCTCTGCATATATAGGAATTTGCCCAGAGCGGTGGGCGGCCCTGTTTACAGCGCCCAGGGAGCACTTAGGGTTGGGTACTTTGCCCAAGTGCACTTCAGCCATAGTACTTTGTTGAGACCGAGAATCAAACTGGGGTTCTTCAGGTCACAAGGCTGGTTCCTCAACCACAAGCCTCTGACTGCCCCTATTAGGTTAGTTAAATAATGTGAAATAACAAAAAAAAAAATAACCCCAAAAAACCCAACTTAATTAAAGCCATGACTCCAAAACTGTGTCCATTAGGTTTTCTTTTTGACTGCAGGACGTCCTTGCACTGTAATACGATGGCTTGATGGAAGGCTTAAGGGCAAGAACAGACCCACCACACGAGATAATGGCGACAAATAACGGTTCACAATACAAAAATGGCTTGGGGTGCATACCCACCCTACTACCATGTAGAGAATAAACAATTCCACAGATAATCATGGCCCCTAGAATGAAAACCATTGGGTTGGATGCCACTCCCAACACAGTGCTGAAACACCCAACATCAATCTTGGAGAATGTGCTCACCCTCCAGCTGTGCTGACTCCGTACTGGGTGAGCTCCTGTCCGACTCCGCTGCTCCGAAGATAAACACTGTTTTGAAGGCTTTACTGGGAATAAGTTGGAAACATTCATGACTGACATGACATGGCGCTCTGCTCATGGGCTTCAGGCTAGTATATTGGCGACTTACTGCACGCTACACTCTCTTATCTCCAGGAGCCAGCACTGTCGGAAAATGATGCAGAATGCCTACACCAGCCAAAAAAAGGCCTGAATTGAAATGTGTGGTATGTGTAGTATGCACTTGTAATCGAAGATCCATCATCCTGTGTGATGTAGCATGGTATGCAAAAGTTGGTACTTTAAGCTTAAAAACGTTTTATTTTTCAGAACCACCAAACTTTACAGGCGAACTGGATATATATCAAATTTAAATAGGACCATAAAAGTCATTTTTTCTTTTAGTTCATTTGACAGGAATGGTTTTGTAATAAACCAGAAGAAAACAACTCACAAAGATATTTACATTTGGTCAGTTAGATGAATTCTCCAAACAAATTTGATGCCATCTGAGATGTACAGAACCTTCATGTGTTGCCTGTGTATTCTTGTTTCAGGCACTTTCTTCATTTATTTGACTTTGGAACGGACCGTATAGAGGATGTAGTGTCATGCAGGGTCATAAAGTTTATGGGCAACATTTGGAAAGGAACCAAAAGATCCTGGTTGGTTTGAGTGACACGTCAAAACAGAACAGTTTGTCAACCGAAAGCCAAAAACGGAGTGCCCCATGTCAAAACGCTCACTTTCAAATTAGCAAGGGAAAGTCTTTCCTTCCTAAAATGAATTTGCAAGCTCAGTGCTGGCTCAGCCGTTCATTATAAAACTCAGATCAACACTTTCCAATGCTCCAATATGACCTGTAACTCAATATTAAAAATTTAAAGGTGTTGTGTTCCACAGTTTGCAACACAGTCTACTAGCGCAAACAGACTTGATGGTACGATAACCTCGGCTGTATGAAAACAGGGTAGTACATGGCACGAATACAGGAACTAAAGCACCTCTTTGTTTTAAAGTAATAATGTCTGTTAAAAGTCAATCTGTAGGTGAAAATTTGGAAGTATCCAATTTTTGGGTCTTTCTTTAACTTGGAATGAGTGCCATCCGGAAACATGTTTAATTTTCAAACCAAACCTTTTTTGTGTCATTAAAAACTTGCTATAGGCTCCTGACATTTATAATTTAATGCGACACTGATGTATATGTACTGGCTGAAGCCAAGTTAACTTCTGGTCCTTTAATGGGACACAGCAGTTGCATGCCATCAAAAATCATCTTATGTAAAGTTGGACAGATGGTATTACAAACACAAAATACATTTTAAAAGATTGTGTTTCTACTAGGGCGGCACGGTGGCCTCTCATCGCTGGGGATTCCCGGTTCGGATCCCGATCTGGGTGGAGTTTTCATGTCCTCCCCGTGTCCGCATGGGTTTTCTCCGGGTTCTCTGGTTTCCTCCCACAAACATGGATTCCAGGTAAATTGAATGCTGTAAACTGCCCTGTATAGTGTGTATTTGTGTGTTTGTGAGTGTGTGTGTGTGTGTGTGTACCCAGCAATAGATTGGCACCCGAGATGTTCTCCCCTGGATGGGCATGGGGAACCCCACAGCGACCCTATTAGAGGAATAAGTGGGAGATAATGGCTGGATGGATGTGTTTCTACGGTCATAGCAAAGGCTCTCTCTGTATGGAGTTTGTTTCTTGCATCTTGTTTTCCTTTTCATGTTGGAACTCTGGTTTCCTCCCACAGTCCAACAATACAAATGTTGATCCTCAATTCTCTCAGATGAGAATGTGTTTGTCTGTATGTCTGCCCTGTGAAGGACTGGCAACCATTCTGACCTGATTTTTTAATTTTTACTTTGTGGACATTCCAGATTTTTCAGGACAAGAGGACTGCATTTCGAATAAGGGTATTGTGCGTTGCTAGGATACGAAGTATTTTACTAGCAAGTAGAATGTAGTGATTGTATAAACTACAGTTATATACATACAGTTGTTCCACTACAACTTGCATAATAATGAATGCTGTTGTTTCTCCTAAAAATCACAAATTTGCATAAACGCCTCACAGATGTAACCCAGCACCTTCACTGGTTTGCTGTAACACATTATTTGCAGCCGCTATATTTATACATACAACTTTAATATGTACATTTCGACTCTATCTAATACTGCAGATAGGTTTCAGTTCCTCCAAAAACCGAGTGTGACCACCATGAACCAGGCTTTAAAAATAAGAAACAAAAAAACCCTAAGATTTTCGTTTATCATTTTTCTTACACTCATTTTTAAAATAATCGAGTGGCTCCAAAGTTAATGTCATCACCTGCTCGTCTTCTTTTTGCACATTTAAATAAAACGGTATCTCCTGCTCACCATAAATGAAGATAAGTTAACCCAAACCCTAAATTTACATTTCCTTTTTCTAAAAAAAAAGTGTTGCGTGACTTCAGTGAATAGAAAGCACTGTTCCTTACGCCAGGCAAATGAGCGAGGATATTTTGGCAATGATTTTGTTTAATAATTCCTTCCAATTGATAGTCATCTTAAGCTTTACTGTAGATTACAGAAACCTTATATTCTTCGTTAAACAGAGACGACACCGTGATGAAGAACCCACGTCTTGGTGTCGGGTGTTAACTCAGATTCCATGCTGTGATAACGAGAAACATCTTGGAAAAAGTTCTTTGTGACAAAATGAAAAGAAAGAAAAGGAAAAGCCACACGCATATGGTCAGCAGACCCCTGCATCTCTGATGTTGCTTCACAGCACATGTACAGTATCTGTTATAAGAACTTCAATGTGAAACGCTGCAAACAAAATGCTGTTTTCCACAATAATAACAAATGTCACCAGAAATTCAAACCAGCTGACCCAGTGGAACATTAATAAACTATGTGAAAAATTGCTGCGTGCCAGTTCAGGATTTCTTTGTAGTAACAGGTCTCAACCTATTTGCCAGACAACTAATTGAAACAAGCTGTGATGGGAAATTTGCCAATTAGGCTTCAATGACTCAACAAAACAAAGAGCACCTTCTTCTCTCCTTAATTCTATAATTATTCCATAAATATATATATACACACATACAGTATTGCTGATCATCTGCGAGGGTCCCCATGTTTAGAATCCACAAACACTATTATTTGGTCTGAATTATGTGTCTTATTAATGATCATAGCAATTAGAAGCAACCGGTCACCCACTTGCAAATGAAATAGCCCCCTGTCTGTGTCATTTGTTTATTGCCTCTTGGACAGATAACCACCCACTGACATCTGGGTATTCAATGAAGTGCTATACATGTGCAACAGACGGCACGAGCTGCTCAATGAGAGCTTTCTTCTTCGCCATATGGTCTGAGATAAAAGGAAAGGTAGATGGACTTGGTAGCACCTAATCAAAATAAACCTTAAGGAGGAAACACTTAAGAAACAGCTTTAGAACGGTTTAAGTTGAACCATACCTGCCAGTAATCAGCTGAATAATGAGAAGTCATGGATAAAATCAAGAAAACCTGTGTGTATTCATCTATTATGTATACATTAATGAATCATTTATTAGGAACGCATTGAGGCGGCCACAAACCTGCACGTTCAAGGGCTTTGTCTACCTTAACTAAATAAAATAACTAAACAGGAGCTGGCTCGTTGGATCAGAAGAGTTGGAAACTCAAGTATAATGTGTCGGGAAATGGGTCTGCAAAACCGTATTGTAAAATATGTGTAATAAAGGTGAGAAAGTGATGTATTTTGCCTACTGTGCTTACAAACAGAGGAATTTGTCCTCCATATTTAACCCATTTGTGCAGAAACACAAACACACAGGTGAAGTGAGCACATGTGCCCGGAGTGGTGGGCAGCCTTGTATATAATGCCCGGGGAGATGGGTTAGGTGCTTAACCACAAGCCTACTTGTATTGATATACAATAATATGTATAATTAATCTTCATTCATTCATTATCTTCCGCTTAATCCTGTACTGGGGTCGTTGTGGGGTTCCCCATGCCCATCCAGGGGAGAACGTCTTGGGCACTGGGCAGATACACCCAGGACAGGGTGCCAATCCATCACTGGGCACACTCACTCACTATATGGGGAAATTTAGAGCATTTAATTTACCTTGAATACATGTTTTTGGACTGTGGAAGGAAACTGGAGAACCCGGAGGAAACCCATTCTGACGCTAGGAGAACACCCAGAACGGGATTGAAACTGGGAATCCCCAGTGCTGAGAGGGAAACGTGCTAACCACTAAGCCACCGTGCCGCCACAGCTGCAAGTCCATCTACATGCAGACCCACACTCTCTCTCTCTCCCTCTCTTATGCATAGGGACTATTCAGCATCTTACTCATTACTGACCAGCCTCCCTGGATTTTGGGGGGAAAACCAAGGTCCTCGGGATCTAATCAATGAGTTGGACTAAACCAGTGCTGTGTCCGAAATCACCCACTGAACTTTAGGTACTGATTTTGATCCAGTACTGTTGAACTGATACACGAGAAGACTCAAGGTGAGCATGTAGTATCATGAGTTTTATGTTTATTTTTGTGGCGTCGGCCTTCACTTGTAGATTGTAGTTATTCAAATGAAATAAATCATGGTTTATATACATTTTTATTTTACCATCTATTTAATGTCCGACTATTATATTCCGCTTATTCCTTTATGAGGGTCACGGTGGGGTTCCCCATGCCCATCTGGGGGAGAACATCTCGGGCACTGGGCAGATACAATTAGGACAGGGCGCCAATCCATCACTGGGCACACACTCACGCAAACAAAAACACATGCAATACGGGACAATTTAGAGCATACAATTTATCAGGAATCCATGTTTTTGGACTGTAGAAACTGGAGAACCCGGAGGGAACCCACGCAGACACGGGGAGGACATGCAAACTCCATCCAGATCGGGATTTGAACTGCACTGAGAGGCGAATGTGCTAACCACTAAGCCTAGCAACTCTTACCAACAGCTTTTTTGTAGAAACCAGTATTAAATTATTAAGCAGTATTAAACTCTTTTTGCTATATTGGTATATACCATACTGTAGCTGGTATGTTTCCATACTTTTAATTTTCTCAGGTGGAATCAAGTCAAAATACAAACCCATCCACATCTCTATTACATTTAAATAATAACAACTAAACCATGACAACATAGTAGTCACCCATCACCACATATGCTGTAAAAAAATGCTGAAACCAAATTATTTTTGGTAACGAAAACGAAAGGGACTCTCCAACTTGCACATTCTAAGAATGTACAAGATATTAATGCCACAAATACAGACCAACAGACCATTTGCATCTAAAAGTTGCACGGGATGTGGCTTTGACTGAAGTTTTTAATAGCTGTGTTTAATAGCTTGGTGTTTAAAGTATGTAAATATAACTGTATGTACATGGGGTTTTTCTTTATATTGCAGTTTAAATTTTCGGCTTTTGTGTGGAGTTTCAAGCCAAACCCTTTTACTCAAGATAGGCTGATTTATTTTTACACAACTAGACAAGCCAATATACTGTTTGGTGGGAGGCAGTGAGACCACACAATGGAACAAACCGCTTACTGTGCCAGGTTAAATGTGCAGGACCCGGCCCAATGGGATACATTTTGGGAAAAATAAGGCACCTCCTTTAATTGAAGGGCACCGCACACATTTCAAAGTTTGATGTTTCCATTCAGCAGCCATATCGGACGACAGGAAGGGCAGTGCAGCTGCTGCCCTGTTAACCTGAAAGGTAACAAATAGTCCTGCATGCATGTGTGTGTGTGTGTGTGTGTGTGTGTGCACACGTTTCCTTCCTTCAACATCTACAAACCATAAAAATTAAAAAAAAAAAAAAAAAAAAAAAATGAGACCTTTAAAATAATGATCAGAAATACATCAATTCCCATAAATCAAACAAACACATGAAATGCCTCTGAGGTGTATATGTATAAATGTTACAAAGCCATATGTAATTTAATCTCGTGGTCTGCATTAGCATCGAGTTAAATTTAAAGGCAGGCAAGTTTAAAGTGAACTTTAGCACCCTGAAATCACCACGTCCTTCAAAATATCTACTCATTGCTCGTATCTAAATTAAAAACCTGCTTAAACTCTCTCTCATGCCCACACCCACTCATAACAGGCAAAGGAACTGTGGTCTCTAATAAGACCAACTTGTATTAAAACTTGCAAAAACCATAATAAATATGTTGAGCGGAGGAAACTTTGTTGGGAAACAGATGTGGCTTGACTGCTTGAAAGGTGAACTAATCCACCATCTCTTTTTAGAAGCCGGTTTTTGCAACAGGCAGTATATTAAAAGCATACATGCAATTTGTCAGAATACTGTAGTTTTGCATAAATATGTAACTGTAATTTAAAAGGCCTTAAATACACTGCTCAAAAAAAAATAAAGGGAACACTGAAATAACATCCCATTTGTTATTTAGTAGAGAGTGCCTCCACGTGCCTGTATGACCTCCCTACAATGCCTGGGCCTGCATTTATGGAGGTGGCACCATCTATTCATCTACAACACTGCTAGAACACCAGAACCGCAATCTTCACTAAGGATCAAAGCCATGTTAATGACTGAACTTTAACTGATTTCTATTGAACTGGTTGTTCTGCAGTGCCGCCTGGATATTAGTCCATTTATCTACATAACCAGTATCCCAGTGTTGTACTGTTGTTGCTGCCCGCTCGCTTAGGGACCATGTGATTCTTGATTCTCACAAGGATTTTTTTCTTTTAAAACAAAATAAATATCTGTGAGTTGTTCCTTGCCACTTAGTCTTGTTTAGAGGTTCTGGCTTAGAAAAGTTGCGTTAAGACAATTTGCTATTGTAAAAAGCACCATATATATAAAAAAACAACAACTTTAAATTGTATGAGAAATGTTTCAAGAACTAACTACATCCTATGAATCAAAGACTTAAAGACTACAGGCACATGGTATAAATGCCAAATATATACTGTGGTGTGTTAATGCCTAACCAACGTCAAAATCTAAATTCCACCCTGACACAAAGGGGAATCCATAATAATCCCCACAGCTTTGTATTGGGATGTGAGTACCAAGTACTTTTATATAATGTAACTAACGGAATACCCATGCTTCAAAATGATGAACAACTTGATAATGTGAAAGTCAAAACGCAATTGTTTTTGAATAAGGTGATGGGTTTGGAGTTCATTCATTATCTTCCTTTAATCCACAACTAGGGTCGCGGTGGGGTTCCCCATGCCCATCCGTTTCTGGCACTGGGCAAATACACCCAGGACATGGCGCCAATCTATCCCCGGCCATACATTCACAGACTATGGGCATTCAATTTACCTTAAATCCATATTTTTGGATTGTGGGAGGAAACCAGAGAACCCAGAGGAAACCCATACGGACACGGGGAGGACATGGAAACTCCACCCAGTCTGGAAATCGAACCAAGAACCCCCAACATTTATTATCTTCTGCCTAATCCTCTACGAGGGACATGGGGGGAGGGTTCCGCTGGGCTGGGCAAATACACCCAAGGAAAGGGTGCCAATCCATCGCTGGACACACACACAGGCTATACAATCAATTTAGAGCACCCAATTTACCTTCCATGGTTTAAAATCCATGTTTTTTGAGTGTGGGAGGAAACCAGAGAACCCGGAGGAAACCCACGAGTACATTGGGAAAACATGTAAACTCCAAACCCGAGCTCTGAGAGGCGAACATGCTAACCATGGAATTTGGGTTTATATATTGAAAATAAACGTATTATCATAGATTGAGGTTCGTGGCAATGAAAATACTCGCAAAGACCCCAATCACGTTTGATGGATATGGCGAACGAACAACTGAAACCAGGAAAGTAAGACGCCATTATTTTTTCCAAGTTCATTAAAGGTAATCATGGTGCCAAGTTACAGCCTTGTAGGTACTCGGTTAGACCCCGATGTGACACTGAAGGGGTCTTGTGTTTAATGGTGATCTCAAACACTGATTCAATTTGGGAAAGTGAGAAGCAGATTATTTCTTTCAAGGACGTGATGAGGGAGAGTCATCAGAGAGGGAGTATTATTCATTTTCCATGAATGACAAGTCCATTAAATCCAGAGTTCCTTAAATGGTAAGTGCATCTCCTGAATAGGATCCACAGACATGACAGAAGTTATGGCCTTACTGTATGTTCAGAAATCTTCTGTAGTCTGTCAGGTGACGTTCCATGCAGTAAACCTTCCACCATGACCTGTTAATAAGCTTGGTTGGACAACTTCAAAGAGGTTGCTCACCCTGTGCATGAACTTACTGATGTTTTATGGGCCACACTAAAATGAGTGTCTCAGGAATGATGCAGCATGAAGAAGAAATCTAAAATTAACCATCTACTTGCTGGCACGGCGGTGTAGTGGTTAGCACGGTCGCCTCTCAACGCTGGGGATTCCCGGATCGAATCCCAATCTGGGTGGAGTTTCCATGTTCTCCCTGTGGGTTTTCTCCAGGTTCTCCGGTTTCCTCCCACAGTCCAAACACAATGGATTCAAGGTCAATTAAATGTGCAACATTGCCCTGTTTATTGTGTGTGTTTGTGTGGCTGTGTGAGTGAGTGTGTGCCCAGCAATGGATTGGCGCTCTATCCTGGGTGTATCTGTCAAACGCCCAAAACGTTCTCCCCTGTACGGGCCTGGGGAACCACAACCCCAGTAGAGGAATAAGCCAAAGATAATAGATGGATGGACTGTGTTTCTTAAGGGGGCGGTCGTAAACTTTATGGAACCAGCCTAAAAAACAAGGTCCCTGGTTTAATTCTCCAGAACACATTTGTACAGGATAAACAATGGTCCAAATTATCAGGACACCAAAACATTACACTGCCTGAACTTTGATAACTGTAAGTGCCACCCCCTCACCACCCATTTTCTCGGAGCCATGACAAAGTTCATCTTTCTAGGGGGCTTTTTATAACATTTAGGAGGGTGTCTGTGGAATATTCTGGTAGAAGAGCATTTGTGAGGTCTGACATTGATGTATTGCTGATAATCCTAACTTTTGTTTATTTTAAAGGCGGTTGATAGAGTTTCCGTTCAGTCAAGTTCTTCCACATCAAACTCACCAGTCACATCTATATAAACGATGCTTTGTGCACTTGGACACAACCATGCTGAAACCGAAAAAGAAGCCTTCCCCACAGCATTGCCACAAAGTTGAAGTTCACCAACTGTCCAAAATACATGGTTAGTTTCTATATATTATACACCTGTGGCAGTGAAACTAAATTAAACATTATTAAGAGGTCTGTCCCAATACTTTTGTCCATATACTGTGTGTAAACAATTTAAACCTCCTCTTAATGAACTGAACTAAGTCTAACCCCCAACATGATCTTAATTGGGTTGTTTGTGGTTTGTTTTGTGTCTTGCTTGATTGGAGGACTATGGTATATGGCGTCAAAAAGGGTCCAAAATTTTGAGAACTCAAAAACAGAATTCGTAAGCAATTTTCTTCGTTGCACATTTT
>JAOUQT010053098.1:0-10747 GCA_025769995.1 Xyliphius kryptos | reverse complement strand
ATCATTATTTAAGTCTTTGACCTCAGAGTTCTGACCTCATGCAGTCACGCCGCTTTATTTGCAGACATTATGAGACGCTACATCACTGAACATCAACTCCCTCTCACTCTGACCGGAGCCTCGTACGACGGCGTCGCTGTTAATGATGTCATACTTAGTGGACGGAGAGCAGCTGAGGGGATTGTGGGAAACATCTGAACAGGTTATAAAATCAGCCGGTGGCTCTGAGTGGACGAACGAGTAAACTCTGAAGTTTAATAAAAAAGAGAAATGAAGGTTTCCACTTGTTTCGTCTCTCTGTGTTTCACTCAAACAAAACCAAAAGGAACGGTGTCTCTGAGAGGCTTTCCTCAGGATTTTGGAGTTTCACTTTTGACGTTTTCACTCCTCTGTTTTTACAAAAAATGTAATAACAAAAGTATTAAGAGGTGCCCACAATACAGGTGCGGTCATGGGGCCCCATTTGAAGTTGCCCCCCCCCCCCCTTGCAGTTATAACTGCTTCGTCTTTTCTGAAGGTTTGGGAGCTCAGCTTTTATCCAGAAGATCATGGATTCCATAATCACTGATTATGGAACTTTTAGGAGGAAGAAGCTTTTTATCATATTTGTTGCCTGGGTGACGCCATCTCACCGCCCGCAGTGTGCTGCCCTACGGTGGAGAACCTGATAACGGTGTGAAAGGCAGTAGTTTTTAAATGAGTGATGGTTTGTAGTTTATATATATATATTTAAATGATGGTATGATTATAGCGTGAGAACTATGTGGAATGTATATAGTGTGGACTGCGGCGTCTGCACGGTCACTTTCTTATGGAATTTATCAGCAGGTTTTTTCAACGAATGACAATCGAACGTAGGAACGCAAGAACCTGTTTTTTGAAGAACATGCTAAGAGGAGGGGTCTTGCACGTGATGGTGATATCAAACAAACCATCAGATTTAGAAAAATAAGTACTTTTTCTCAAGGACATGGTGGGTAATCATGACGCCAAATTTCAGGCTTGTAGGAACTCAGGAAGTGGAAGAATTAGTGATGAGTGTGTGAGATAGTGAGGACTTTATTAATGTAGATGTTTATTAAATCAGATGTCATTACAGCGACGTCGTAACTGGATCTGTAACACTGCTTTAAGATGTGTATGTGTGTGAGCGAGTGAGCGAGAGAAAAAGAGAGAGCTGGTGACAGGGGAAGGTCTCCGTGACCTTCTCTCCGGTGATGTTCTACAGGAAGACGTGTTTAATATTTGTAGGAGAATGTGAGAGTGAGACAGCTGATGTTTTACACATGACATGCTCATAATTCATGATCTGCCTCTTCTGCTCAGAATAAATAACAACATGCGGCTGCCGAGGAGCGGCGGGAGGTCAGAACCCGAGCGGCTGCAGGACCGAGTCTGCATCAGATCTGAGATCAGCTCGCTGGGCTTCTCCTGAACCTCATTAAAACAGAGCTCACTGATTTGCCATTTTGCCTGAAGCTGGAATTTAAAGCAGGTTTAACGTCTCACTCGATATTCAGAATCCAGTTTACTAACAGATCTGCAAACTGCACAAACCGTCGTATCCTCCTACCTCAACACTCTCTCTCTCTCTCTCTCTCTCTCTTTCTCACTTGGTGGAGGGTAATTTGGTGGTTCTCTCAGATCGACTCAGACGTGGAGAGCTCATCACCGTGATCTCCGGAGCGTCAGGTCGTCTGAGCTCCTCTGTAATTACTGCTTATCTGGAGTCTTTCTGCATCTTTCCATCAGATCAGAGTTCCATCTCCGAGTCTCTGAGGGGTTTGAAGCATCGCCTCAGCAATCAACAGGATATCAGTCATGTGAGAGAACAGAGCCGGCGCTGATTACAGCCTCATCAGTACCCTACAGAACACGTCTCCATTCTCATCTCATCATTCGCTCCTTCTGTCACAAACCGATACTCACACAGCACTAAGTATGTGAACACCTCACTGTTCCACCCACTTCCACCAACTCCACACCTCACGTTTAAAGACCTTAAACTTATCATTCTCTAAAGTCTGTTTTAATTAATGTCATGTGAGGTGCTGGAGCTTATCCCAGCGCTCAGCCTAAACACATCACTCATTCAAACACAACTGCCTTTAACTTTCACAGTTAACATGTTCTCCACTTTAGCACAACGACGGAGACTAGTAAAAAAAAAAGTCAGCATTTTAAACAAAGATCATGGCCTCAAATGAAAAAAGGTGGAATGTTTCCAGCTCAGGGGTAAATTCCTAAAATCCTGCTTGTGTTTAAATAACAGGGACAGAGCAGTTCGTACTGATTCCTCCATGCAGTGGGACTGCGCTCCGGTTCCTCTCACTTGTGCTAATACACTCATTAAATAAATAAATCAGATTCCCATCAGAAGCCAAATGGCCGTCGGCGGCCTCATTGCGGTTCCTGACGTCTGTCCAGCATGACAGAACACGCGAGGTGAGGCGTGATCGCCCCCAACAGCTCATTAGCAGCTGAATATAAAACACAGAGGAAAGAAGAGCTCCTCCAAAAACCTCCTGATGCTAATGACGGTCTCTCTGGCTCGTGCTCCCTGAATGAGGAGAATGTAAATGATCAGCTCCCCACTGAGTGAGAGCTCTGTGTGATCAGAATTAACGAACTCCTCTATTTAGCACTCAGTCTCACCTGTCAGCTTCCTTACAGGATCTAAATTTACAGTTTATTATTATTGTTATTATTATATAATCTCATTTCTGAGGTCAACACTGTTCCTGCGGTTCGATGGCGGCTGCAGCGGTCACGCATACAGAGCGAGCACACTTCTAAAACACGGAACCGAACAAGCCATGTCCATTTAGAAGTCTTAATTTTAGGGACCAACTCACTTTAGAGCCTGCTGCTTTCCCTGTCCGAGATTGATCCCCCCCCACCCACCATCTGAGACCCATGTTCAATTGCAGAGTGATAGTTTATCATCTATATCCACAGCTTCAATGCCTGTATACACCGAGGTGTTTTTATAATGAGATAAACTCCCACAACATTTTTCAAACTTGTTTTTGTCATGACTACTTTCACAGACCATCAGCCCATCTCACTGTCTGGAACGTATGTGGAGCTATACCTCAGACAGACTGGCACTGCCAGATGCTACGCTCAGATTACAGACTCCTGTGCAGCACTAACCTCCGTTTTTAGTTCCTGTATGAGGTCTGAGAACTCCTCTTACTCTGATTTGTAAAACAGGGTCTAGCTTAAATCTCCTCTACTTTGTCATGTGAGGAAGAAGAGGATGAGACCTTCATCATGTGATGTTAATCAGGGATATCTTGTGATCTCATCGGATACTTTATTTAATGGATGTTGGAACTGCCCCACATTTGCGTTTCCATTTTTAATCTGAATTATACATGGGCCACACGTTTGCATAAAAAAATCTATTTATTGAGTTTAACCATTACAGAGACTTTAATGTCATTTTTAAGTTCTATACAATTTTACAAACATTAGCAATGACAATGTGATTTAAAAAAAAAAAAATATATATATATCCCAGTTTTAGTTAAATTGTTCTAGTTTCAAATTTACAAACGATGTTATCTTCTCCATTCTCTATTGTAAAGTCTATGTATCCAGGGTCTCACTTGCATTTTTTTTTCATTTTTATCTCATTTATGTGTCATGTCTCGGGTTTGTAAAGTCCCTGAGACAGTTGTGGGGAGCATTATTAAAGATATTATTATTATTATAACATCGTACTGAACTTCTTTGAAATCAGAACAAAATTATCACTCTGTAAATAAAATGGAGAAAGTTTCATATAAATGTAAAGTAAAGACATAAACGTGTGTTAAGTGTTGATAGCAATCAATGTAATTGATCAGGATGATGATGTCATGAGGGCAGTATATCATTTAAGAATATGATCAATCCCACATCAGAGTGAGTGCTTCAGTTTAAATATTAATGTGTTCAGTCTCAGGATGATGGTTTGTAGAAATCGGATGTCTTGTCAGATGCCACCTGCTTCATGTTTATTCTCTTGTTCTTAACTATTACATGTTTTCTTTTTTCTTTTTTTTTAAAAACATATTTAGCATCTGTGCAGGTAACTGAGACTTAGATTGATCAAAATGATGGAGGACACATGCTGGATCCAATTAGGACATGTCTGATGGCACATTCTTCTCCCCCTGTGAAAACCAGGACAGGTTTTTACTAAATGAGTTTGTGAGCGACCTAATAATGCAGTCGCCAGAAGATTTAAGAAAAATACAAAAAACCATCACAACCTTATCTTTATAAAAGGAAGAACCTGTCTGAAGTGTAAGTATTATATTGTAATGATGGATTTCTTCATTACAAATTCATTTCACTATATACAAGTTGAGCAAAAGTATGTGGACACCTTTAGTTTTTCAGAATTAACATCAGTTCCTTTTTATTACTAAAATATGAGCACAGTTTGGAGAATGATTCTAAATTAGTGCCAAAAATTTGAGGAAATTGTTTTATACCTCTACATTTTTAGCCCTTGTTAATGAACAGAGTGAAGATACATTTCTATACATTATTATACTCGACCATTATTATATCTCCCCAAATACACTCCAACGTTTTCTTAAAAAACTTTCTTAATATTTAAACAATTGCTTTGAAATTGGATATTTAGCTAAATAGCTTAATCTATTAAGTGTATATATATTTATGATTATTAATTTGATGTCGTTAGTTTTGCTTTATTAAACAAAACACTGACGCCAACGAGGAGGGAAACGGCGGGAAGTGAGGTTCAGGTTGTGTTTCTAATCTCTATTAATCAGAACACGGAGTACACTTATTAGTGCGGAACGAGGGCTGTATGTTAGCGCACTTTGTAGTCTGGTGTATGGAATTTGGGATTCAGTTTGAGTAACAAACGCTCTAAACCGAGGTAAGATTAAATTCAGATAAACATGACCCTCGTTGTTTTTGTAATAGTGATTTAAATAAATTTTAGTTTAGTTTGTTGGACGTATGGTATGTTTTGTTGAACGCGGTAGTCTAACCTTACTTTATGAAAATAAACGCCGCTCTTCTATGTTGTGTAGAAATTAACCGAAAATTAAAACGAATTCCGTCCGCTTACATTGAATTGTGTAGATAAAGTGCAGTTTCACTTAATGTTTTGAAATAAGAACCGGTCATTTTGAGCCGGTTTGTTAGTTTTGGACGTTAACTTTTATAACTCCATTAGTAACTGTATTGAATGTGTTGGTGGCTCTTTACTACACTTTCCAAACTCGATCTTAAGACATTAATTTATTCAAATCATTCGTTTTAATATCTATTAATGAAAATGAAATTAAAAGCTGTTTTATTGTTACTTTAAAGATCAGATTAAGGAAGCCGTTGGAAAGCAGATCTGTATTAAAGTAATACGATGTGAAGGTCAGATGTCCACATACTTTTGTATGTTTTGTCATTAGAGTCCTTATTGTAAACAATCTATATGTATTTAAAATGAGTCTGATTAATATAAGAGCATTTGAGATGCAGGTACGTTTATTAATCAGCTTTTAAAAACTAAAGTGAAAGCAGCTCAGTTGGTTCCTGAGAGATTTTTCTTTCTCAGTTATAATTATATATAATTACTTTTTTATGTCTCTTATAGAACAGAGGGACCTCGGCTGTGATTCTGTGCCATGTACTGCAGATCCATAGCTAATAAAGAACAGAGCAAACGATCTGTGTAGTTTTGCAACAGAAATGTAGTATTATTTACTGTGAATAACATTAATGGTTTAAAATAACCATATTGGTATTTTGTTGTGTGAATGCATTAGTGATTCCTAAAGCTGCACGTATTCATCTGTTTTACTGATTTGGGATCAGTGTTGGTGGAACAGCATGCAGTTCACCTCTTTAGATTTAAAATGTCAGTATTTATATCTCAGTATAAAAGTTGACCTCTTAACTTGCAGTTCCATTACAGAAGATTAAATATCATTACAACACAAAATGACTTCTGTTCATGGACAACTTTGACTTTACACCAAAATTGTTACCTATTCAAAAAAACGAGCTGGGTTTAAACTTGGCCCTCAGAATGACTTTGCTAGAGTAAAATATTTTTTATGAATTCTAATGTTCTCTCCGTGACCGCAGGGCTTTCTTCCTGCATTTCAAAGACATTCTGATGGTACAGATACTAAATCACACCATCACTGAAATCATTACTGTCAGAAAAATGGCTTAGGTCCAGATTTTAGACTCATGATAACAATAGAACATGTAAGCAAGTAGGTTGGTTTAAATCCTAAGTTTACGTTCTAAAATAAAGAGAAGTGATCCACACAGAAAAGACCTCAAACCCAGAACCACCATGCTGTGGGATGTGGATCTTTCCGTGTACGTTACTGTACCCTATACGTTGGTCTGGGTGTCAGAAGTCAGGAGTGTTTTTCCAGATGAACTCTAACTGGATGTTCATTTAGAACATGACGACGTTCTTGGTTTTTATAACACAAGGTTTCTCACCCGTTCTGCACCAAGGTGGTGAACATGTTCACAGCACGTTTCATTGAAGTCACTGATTTGCTGATTGTCTTACTGAAGCGCCTCATGTCATGTCACCAACTTTACCCGCGCACCAATCATTATTAAGATGACACCACGCGTCTTCTATAACATATTGATATTAGAACGGGTTAAATGTCAGGTTTATTAGATTCCACACCTTTAAAAATGCAACCATGTTAAAATGTAATCATTTAAAGTCCCCAGCTGACTCTCCTCAGTTTAAATAACCTGCAGTCTGTTCCATCACACAGAACGTTCAGCTTTACAGGAAGATTAATGATCAGGGTGGAATTTAAATCTGATCACGTTATTAAATTTGAATCTGAATGTGATGTCACTGTGATGTTTCTTCAGTGTGTTGGCTGAGCTGTGAAGGCTGGACTCGTACAGGACAGGAGCTGCAGCTTGGATCTCGTACCTCCACATGGTGGACTGACTGAGTGAGTAGCTCTGCTCTCTGTTCACACATTTCCTGCTGCACAGAGATTCTGATGGGGTTTAATCTGAAGGGGGTGGAGATGGGAGCTCCGCATAAGTAGTTTAATGGAGGGTGGTTATTATTTCGGCTTGTACAGTGCTCGGTCTTTGTTGTCCCTCCTCTGCTGAGCCGTATCTCCGAATTCTCCTCTTATCCTCCACATGCCACACGTTTCTCCTCCTGTGGAAAGTCCACACATGGCAGTCCTAATCTTCTGGTCCCTCCGATAACGGCACATAATCGTAACGAGTTGTACCTCAGATCTGTCCACAGACGCTCTCCTGCTGAATCACTACTGAGTTTATTCTTGGTGTTGGTATGTGGACATGTACAGATACCTTGTCAATTCCTTTGTATATTTAGGACATACAGGAGAATTGAAATATCAGAGGCAAAGAGAGAGGGGGCGCTGCAAGTGGTCACTTGCAGAACAAGGTACAGAGTCATTGTGACATCACCGTATCCTGTGATTGAGTGGTCATGAGTTACTGACTCCTCTGTTTAGAGAGCTGGTCTACCTGATTCTGACTTTGTTGATAAAATGAGTGACTTACATTTTCAGTAAAGACATTTAGAAAGTCTTCATTATATAAATGTAAACTCTCCAAGAGGAAACATCTGATCTGAGCAGCAGTCAGAGCTGAACACAGGTTTTGTTACAAGTTTCTGATACAGAGGGCCTTTCTGATGTGTACTGACCCCTCAGCAGTCCATCTGACTCTAAAACCTCTGTACATATAGACTGTGATTGTATACATACATTAGGTTCGTACAGAACACAGTAGTAACCATCAGTCTGGATCGTACCCCGTCTGTCTGGTTCCCTGTGTTATGGGATGGTCAGTCTGTTTCTCTGGTCCTCTCTTGTGGTGAATATAATATGAGATTAGAGAGGTAAGTGAGAGTGACCGGGCAGCCTGCGTGTGTGTGATCATGTTGTACACTCTTTCATCTGCAGGACTGATTCACTGTCTGCTCTTTCATAAGGAGCTGCTTAATTAGAAGCAGAGTAAATGCTCCTGTTCATGCGGCTCGACAGCGTTGCTGTAATTGCTTGCTTTAGTGTTTGGACATGCCCGAGATAAATGGCAGCTCCGGGCTCCGTAATTGCGGCGACACCGGCTTGTGGTTGGCATTTGCACTCTTAACCGCCGGTCCCTCGTTCCCCCGTTCCCTCAAGCTGGTGGGATGTGATCGGCATTAAACATGAGTCCTGCGGCGCGAGAGGTCGCTCGGTGGAGACGCGGAGTGTGAGGCAAATGAGAATCACTCCCCCCCCCCCATTCCCTCCTTTAACATAATGAGATCCTTCTCCAGAGGAAGTGTAAAGTGAGCTAATGTAAAAATCAATTCCTCCTTCAGTTCTATCCATACAGTTCACTGAGAACCGCTGATCTTCACCTTCTGTCTGAATAAGAACATTCAGAGAATCACACATTAACGTCCTACAGAGCGATGGATGTTCACATCCTGTTTGGACCTTCAGTTTGAGGAACAGTGATGTGAATTCTACACACAGCATGGAGCCGCTGTACACGAGCTGTGAAATCTACCACTGTATATGAGATTAAATAGTCCTACAGGGTCTGTTAGATCTTTAAGGTCCGCACCATGTGCAGATTTAATCTGTAATCCATATGCAGTTTTAAAAGATAATCTTGATGATGTCATCACATTGTGTTTGTTCCATACTGTGTGCCGAGTGATGAGGCGTGAGAGGCATCATCATTTTCAGGTGCTTGTGTGTTGTGCATTACTGCATGCTGGTGAGGGTTTATGGGTAATATTGTGATGGTGGTTGTTGGTGGCCGTTGTGCTGCTGGAGGAGAGGGCTGTGTAATTTCTGTGGAGCTTTAATAAGATCTGCAGCACAGAGGCATAAAATAAAAAGGCACTTCGGCACACGTTCACTCGTCAACCCTCAGGGACTTTAGTTGTATTAAGGTTGTGTTAAGGTTTGGCATGTGTATTAAACTCTGAGGAAAACACAGATGTGTTAATAAATTACTGTATCGAATTTCATCCTGAAACTCCAGCCTTTTACAGCCTCCTCCTGTCATCAGCTCATCTGATGCTCTCTCTGTAGAGAGAGAGAGAGAGAGAGAGAGTCTGAGTGTGTACTATAGAAATGACAGTGTGTTGTGTTGTTTAGTTACAGATGAAATCTTTATGATTTAGTGTTATTACAACTCTGTGTGGATTTTAAAGCCGTTATGGAACCACATCCTGAGCCTGAAGGTTCCTGAACCGATACGGAGTCTGTGTTCAACATGATGAACCTTTTCTAAACCAAACCAAATCCAGTGGATGTGTGATTCAGTTTGTTTCTCTCTCACACTGGATCTGCTGCACGGGGTTCTAATGAGAACGGCTGAGAACGTTGTGTGTGTGTGTTTTGGTTGAAGGAGGACGCACTGAATTAGAGTCAGTGTGTGGAACCTGTGTGTGAGGTGTGAAGCTGCTTTGGGACGGCGTTGTGTTGTTTTAACAATAAGGACCCTTTGTTCACACGGTGCTCTTCACATTTTAATGTTGAACATTTCAGATGAAGGCGGGGTGCAGACCCCCGCTGGACTCACTCACTACATCATCTGCACACGCTGGACATTCGCTTCCAACATCCTGTATCTGCTGCTTCAGAACATTTCAGCTACACACGATGGACTCTCTCTAAGAGAGAGAGAGAATCACACACACACACACACACACACTAATAACCCCAAACACCCACCACAAAACTTCCCCCTCTAACACACACACACACACAATATCTAATACAGTATATGTGTTTTTCTTGTCTGTTCACTTTTCTTACATTACCACATGAAACTCCACTCAGATTGGGATTCGAACCGAGAATCCCCAGCGCAGAGAGGAGAACATGCTAACCACTAAACCAATTGTGTGTGAGTGTGTGAGAGTGAGTGTGTGTGAGTGTGTGTGTGTGTGTGTGTGTGTGTGTGTGTGTGAGGGGATCATGTTCAGTGAGGAAACAGTAATGTGGAGAATGTTGTTTGCAGTTGGGTGGAGGTCTGTGGGATGAGAAACAGAAGTGAGTCATTAATTAGGAGATAATTAATCAGTGCATCATGTAGATCATCAGAACTCCGGAGCGCCGATCCGCTCATCAACTCTCTCTCAGTTTTGATGTTGGGTGAAGTTTTTGGGGTCTGCAGTGATCCTTAAAGTGTGTGATCTGTTCAGAGTGACGGGGGGGGGGGGGGGGGGGGGGGGGGGGGGGGGGGGGGGAGTTATTGTATAAAATCAGATACAAATGGAGAATAGAGTTAGTGAATATAACTTTGAATGGACGAGCGAGAAACTGAGAACCTCTCTTACACTCATTCTCTCTCTCTCTCGTACCTCGTCCTATCCCGGCTCGTGGGGGTCCTCTGAGTTACTTATTATTTTCTCTCTCTTTCTCTGACTCGTTCTCATTGATATTCTGGAGTTGTTACCGCGGTGATGCAGTGTATTGTTTTATAAATCTCTCTCGTGTTTGTGTGTGATGGAGCTGGCAGCAATGCCATGCCACTCTGCCAAACGGGTTGTGTTGAGTGAACGTTAAGAGGTGTGAGTAAGACGGCGGTCTCGCAGTGGTGGGTTTTTACCGTTTACATCACTCCTGTTTATCTTACTGAAGCACCAGGGGTCACTAATGGCCCTTTTAAAAGTTCCTGGAACTACAGACCTTATCTAATTATATATTGTTATTTGCAGTTATATGTGCTAAAGATA
>JAOUQT010053090.1:0-10747 GCA_025769995.1 Xyliphius kryptos | reverse complement strand
CCCCCGGTGTTTTTTTTTTTTTTTTTTTTTTTTTTTTTTTTCCCCTGATGGAATCTTAAAAGAAGGTTTTAATTTTGCTCTTTTTGCTTTTATTACAGTCGGCCAAGATGTTTAACTATGCTGGCTGGAGAAAAACATGTAACTACATCTTCATTGTCTTCGCCATTGTCTTCTTTATCACAAGACTTGTGATCTTTCCATTCTGGTGAGTTAAATTCAGTTATTATTTTGGTAATGCTTTCTATGAATCCGGTATTCATAATGCATTATAAGCGTGTTCATAATGCTTTATAACATTTTTGTTAATGTACATAATGTTCATAATCATGAATTGTTATAACAGTCTGTATGACATATTGCATTATAATATAAACTACTAATATAAACGGATGTTTATAAGTTGGTGAACAGTTAAAATATCATTTATAATGCATTATGGCACGTTCTTATAACACTTTTTGAGTGTGCTTATGTACATCTATTTATATTAACAAAGGTTTATAGCAAGTATTATATGGCATTATAAATATAAAGCTTTATAAATGTGTTTAAAATGCATTATGAATACCGGATGTAGGTTAATGTGTTGCATTATGTTTGTGTGGGATCTTGTTTGTCGATACTGTTTTTAATTGATTGACTGATTATGAAAACTTGGACGTAGAAAATAAGACACAAAAATAGCGCACGTGGATTCTTGTTGTTTAAATAACTAAACAAAATGTCTTTTTTACTTTTTGCCTTAAATTATAAAACAATAACGGCGAGGAAAATAAGTATTTGAACACCCTGCGACAAGTTCTCCTACTTAGAAATCATGGAGAGGTCGCTGCGATTTGTAATTTGTCCACTAGATGGCAGTATTTGATAAAGAAAACTGGAGTGGATGTCGCGCAAAACGAGTTTATTATTTTGCTTTCAGTCAACGCATTTATTATTATTTTTTAAATAAGAGTGTGTTGGATATTGTTTTATTGAAGCTATAAGACACTAAAGGTTGTGCATTATTGGGACAGACACATTTTTTTGCATACCTTTTTGAGTTTTTTTTTTTTTTTTTGGCTCTCTTTTTGGTGTGTGTGTGTTTTAGTGCAGCAATGCTACTGTATTTCTATACCTCAGTGACCCTGCTGGGATAGGAATGATGCACCAATCAAATAATACCTGCTCTGTGGTGGTACTATTGGGCTCCTGACCATTACAGAACAGAGTACACAGTATGTACCATACCATTCAAACGTTTGACCACGCCCCCTTTCTGCACCACTTATTGTCCTAAGTGGTCAAACATTAAAATGGTATGGTACATCCATACCATACTTGTTGTTTTGCAAACAGATGTATTATTTATATAAGTGTAACTTGTGCGCTCTCTCTCTTCAGGATTATGCATTGTACATACGTGTATCCAGTAACCATTTATCCTCCGTTCTTTGGATATTATTTCTTCAATGGCCTTCTGCTGGTTCTTCAGTGTCTGCACATCTTTTGGTTTGCACTCATTCTGCGCATGGCTATCAAGTTCCTTCCTGGCAATGTAGGTCTCACACACACACACACTTACACATGCACAAACATCGATTGGCATCCACCTGCAGAGGTGAAGTTTAGCACTGCGGTGCTAAAATTTGATCTACCACTTAAAAAGCTTAGATTTTTGTGTTCCTGGCTTTTAGAAATAGGTTTTATTAAGGATCTGTTACCTGATAGTGTGACGGTCTACAGTGTGTTATTGGCCAGTAAGCAGCTGCCATTGTACTGAAGTAAAAGTTGGAGTATTATTACATTTTGTTTGTGCAGCTCCATGAATTTAAAGTAAAAAAGAAAACGTATTTATTTAAAAGTCACTTCTAATGACATTTTTAATGGGGACATTTAAATGTGCACGAGCGCTGTCCCATTAAAAACATGTAAACATACAAATCCAATCCAAAAGCATGCGGATAGCAGAAATATTTGTAAAATCAGCCAATCAGATCTGTGCAGATTCGAGAAGCAGCAGTTCAGGTGGCTGCTCTTAAAAAAAAAGAGAGAGAAAAATGTCGACAGCGAAAGTAAAAATGATCACAAACTTAAGGTTGAAATTCCGATGCAAATGCGTTTTCAATATCCATCCAACCGTCCATCCATCCTCGTGGTGGGGGTTCCCCATGCCCATCCAGGGCAGAACATCAGATTCACCCAGGACAGGGCTCCAATTTATCGCTGGGTACACACACACACACACACACACACACACACACACTATACGGGGCAATTTGAAGCATTCAGCTGACCTTGAATCCATGTTTTTGGACTGTGGGAGGAAACCGGAGAACCCGGAGGAAACCCACACGGACACGTGGAGGACATGGAAACGCCACCCAGATGGGGATTCAAACCGGGAACCCCCAGCGCTGTGAACGTGCCGCCGGTGTTTTCAACATGTTAATGTTTGTGTTGTTACCGTGTCACGCAGCATATCGTAGAAGACGAAAGAAGTGATCGAGAAGAGACGGACGACTCGGAGGAAGAAGGCGGCGCGGCTCAAACGAAAGAGAGCCGGCATAAAGCGAACAACGGGCCGCTGCAGAACGGCCACTCGCGCTCCAACAACAACCACCGCAAACTGGAGTGATGGGCGTGGACCGGGCGTGTGGTCCGTCCTGCTGCATGTCAGTTCATACACATGGCACACACGAATTCCGTTCAAAAACCAAACATTCAGACACGTTAGGATTTAGAACCTGAAGCTAATCGAGAGACCGAAACACTAATCTGATCCCACCAGAGCAACGAAAATCACCCCGTGTTTACTGGATTTAATGCACTAAACCAATGGGATCTCAAGGCGGTGGATCTCCACGCACCTGGTTGTGTGATCTGGTCCTTTATGTGAAAACGACTCTTTTGTTTCTTTTTATTTTATTTTATTAATTCTTTTTTCTTCTAACCTAATTTCCAACTATGTTTGTCAATACTTAGATACCACGTTTCCCCGAAAGTAAGACCTCTTACCCGGAAAATAAGACCTGGCAGAGGGTTTGGCCCAATTGCTAAATATAAGACCTCCCCGGAAAGTAAGACCTAGCAAATACTTTTGTTGCATGCCCCTAAACCGAACACAATTCTTTTTATCCCGTCACCGTTCTCCCCTTACCTTCCCCGTCCGTTGCCGAGCAGCCGCGTGCAGGACATCCCCGTTGTCCCCTACCGCCAGATGTAGAGCTGCACACCGGCTGCCGCCACACCGTACGCTGTTCCTTCTGTGACTAGCTCCCCCTGGTGCTCAGATGCTGCAATACTTTTCCTGCCACTGTACAACTACTGTACAGTATATAAATTATTTAATTAGTTAATTATTTTTTTTTTAGCCCACCACTATTGACCCCTACCTTCACGGTCCGTTGCAGAGCAGCTACGTGCAGGACATGAAGACCGCCATCCCCCGATGTTCCCTTCCGCGGCCGTCACATGTGAACGTGCAGGCGAGGCATAGAGAGTACCCTGCCCCTGCTGTGCCGTACAAGTGTGGTGAGCTCCCTCTAGTGGCCGGAAAGTTCAAATGCCTTCCCTGCTACTGTACAACTAGTGTACAGTACAAAATGTTCTTTTATTTTTGTCCGACAATAAATGTGACTTGTTTTTCATGGAAAGATAAAGAGCTAGCGATCTTTGGGAGCAAAACACCGTCTTATTTTCAGGGAAACAGGGTAATAGCCATTAAATCGCCAATCTTGAGCACTGTTGCCAACTTATCATTAAGAAAAGTTGCTATTGGCCTTCCTGAAACTCGCTAAAGGATCTAATTGCCTAATTTGCATATTTAAAGCTATAGAATGGAGGGATAACATTGTGAATAAAAATGCTAAATAATTTAGAACTCATTTTTAGAACTTGAAATGGGCCGTCGCGTCCACGTTACATAAATCATTTTATGGAAATGGAGGGCTAGAACATGTTCGGTGGTCCTAAGTGTTTAATTCAAAGACCGTTATGTGAGGTGGAAGTGCTACGGTGTTCCATTATTTGGACGGTAAAGATTTATTTCATTTATAATTTTTTTCTAACTTGTTTCAAACCTAATATACACAAATTGAATGCAGTGATTTATTTTGGTGCCACACTGAATTTAATAACATCTTTCTCTGTGTGTGTCGTGGGAACTCGCTGGGAACGGTAACTAAAGAACATGTGCGCAGAGTTGGAAACTCTCCAATTACATTAGAAAATGTTTCTAGATTAAAATCAAGTCGCCTTTTTTTTCTAAAATCGATAGAAGGGAGAGAAAAAAGTTGGTGGATGGTCTAAAAAGTCCCCAAGTTGGCAACAGTGATCTTAAGAAACTGCCTTTATTTTAAGCACACAACTTGCACTCTATTGAGCGACAAACCTGATAATTTATGACATATGCAGAACCTTTTCTACCAAGTGGCCTTTAGTTATGACTTTAGACATATTCTGAGTGTATTAACGTACACAAACCCACTCGTACACATAAAACCTAAACATTTGCACTATGTAGTGTAACTCTAGACTGTTGAATTTCCTGCTTTTACTGAAATCACTACGGAAACCGGTGGCTTAAATCAGAAAACGCATCCAGACTGCAGTCTCTATACTGCACAGACACATGTAGCTCGATCATTTTCTCTCCCGGTGCCTTATTTGTCCTTTTAATGTCGTGTATTCAGTCGACTCATGAGGAGAACGAAAACAAAGTGGTGTGATTTGGTTAATAATTTGTATTTCGTCTCGCTTAAATTAAAACAAAGCAAATATAAAGTTAGACTTTAAGTAAAAGTTTTAAAACGAATCCCAACACAACATTCTCCGTGTGCAGAGAAAAAAAAATGACAGAATACAGAACCAGTCCAAGGTTGGAAACGCCCACTTCTTGCTCCATAATGTTTTTTTTTTCATGTACATTTACACTTGGTTGTTTAGCAGACGCTTTAATCTAAAGCGACTTACTGGCATCTCGCTCAGTAGTTGTGGTCAGAACATGGGGGTACGTACAGAATCCCTGGAGCAATCAGGGCTAAGGACGCACATTGGTAACGGTTGTGATCATGGGATCTGAACCCCAAACCCTTAACACACTCACCCTCCACAATTACAGACTGTAGTCCATCTGTGGTGTTGTTTTCGTTCGTCCCCTGTTGGTTCTCTGGCCTTTATTGGTCAGGAGCATCACTAAACGGGTCGAATTTGGGTGGTGGATTGTTCCTTGTTGGTTGATGCTCTGAGGGGGTGTCCGTGCAGCAGGGCTGCTGTAGTTAAACTTTTAAACACCTCAGTGTCACTGCTGGGATAGGAATAATGCACCCACCAAATAATAGCTGCTCTGTGGGGGTACTATTGGGGTCCTGACCGTTAGACCACACACAGTATGTAGATGAACTACAGTCTGGAATTGTAGAACTACAACGTCCATCTTTAAGTTAAGTGGAACTGAGGACATGGAGAGCAAAAATAAGGCGTGTCCTAACTTGAGTTATAAAACGTGTAACTCCACTCCTCAAATCTGATTGGCTGAGTCGCTTGTCTAGCCGGGACATCCACAATAAGCCACACCTCTGAGCTCTTTACATTCGTAAAAATGCGCAATATAAAAAAATATTGTTCTCCCAAACTTTTTTTAAAAACTGCGTCCTGGAGTTTGGCCACCAGATGGCAGTGATTGGTAAAGAAACGTGAAATCTAAGGCGAATAGATTTTATTATAGCGTGCTGGTAACCGTTTTATAAAAGCAATAAGACACTCGAGGGAATTGGGTGTAACTCTTTCCCGTGAGTTATTCACAATAATGCCACGCCCACTCGCACCTTATTGCTTTGATATCCCAGAAGATTAAAATGTGGCTTCTTTATGCAGCTTCTTGTAGAACTGTAGATTGGGGATGATGAGCATGATGTTGAGTCTTCGTGTGGGATGGATGAAGCTTGTAAAAGGTGTAACCCCCCCTCCCCCAACCCTTGCTTTAATAAATAATTCTGATTGGTTGGGGTAGTTTACAAACTTTCTGATAGTTGCCTTTGATTTCAGTACCGGGTTGGACTTGTTTTTTTTTCTAAATAGCAAACTTTGCCAAAAATGCGTTTTTTAGCTTCTAGCCAAATGTGATTTGGTGCTTTTGTAGTTCCACTTTAGTATTATGTGGGTCAGTATTTGTTACCTATTCAACCGTTAGATGCACTTTATGAACTGTGTGATCAATCAGATTTGTATAACCACGTTCGTTTAAACAGAGTTTTAATGATCAAAGTTATTAAACACAAAGCGGCCGTACAACGAGGATGGAGAGGTCACAACTGGGAGGCCGTGGAGGAAGACGGTCGATGGTACAAGGGCCGGGCTACACGCAGGCCGTCCACTCTGTACTTCCACATAATGGTTCATATCTTTTGAATACCAGTTTACACATCTGACCTTATAGAATCCCAGAGTGAACATGTTTAAAATCCTTCAGCATCGCTGTAGCAGATCCAATAATACCAGTCACGACCAAAGCGGTCACTGCAGGGCTGAGATTCATCCTGCTGACCTAAATCTGGAGCATTATAGAACGGAATAATGGGACCAAATATACAGAGACAGGTGGACTGTAGGCTGTAGTTGTAGAACCACACTCTGCATCTACAGAGCGTCCCAGAATTCACGCAGGAAGTCATTTTGCTGGAGAACGCAGGTCACAACACTTAGAACCCTCAGCAACAGTCTCCCAAAACACTCAGAATCTTTTCGCAACACTCACAACACACTCAGAACCCTCAGCAACAGTCACACAACACACTCAGAACCTTCTCACAACACTCAGAACTTTCTTACAACACTCAGAACGCTCAGCAACACTCAGACAACACACTCAGAACCTTGTCACAACACTCAGAATCCTCAGCAACAGTCACACAACACACTCGGAACCTTCTCACAACACTCAGAACTTTCTTACAACACTCAGAACCCTCAGCAACACTCAAGACAACACACTCAGAACCCTCAGTAACCCTCTTGCAACACTCTCACAACACACTCAGAACCTTCACAACACTTAAAACCCTCTCACAACACAATCAGAACCTTGTCACAACACTCAGCAACCCTTTCACAACACACTCAGAACCTTCACAACACTTAAAACCCTCTCACAACACACTGAACCCTCAGGAACCCTCTCACAACACACTCAGAACCTTGTCACAACACTCAGAACCCTCAGTAACCCTTTTGCAACTCACTCAAAACCCTCTCACAACACTCAGAACCCTCAGCAACACTCACAACACACTCAGAACCTTCACAACACTTAAAACCCTCTCACAACACACTCAGAACCTTGTCACAACACTAAGAACCTTCAGCAACCCTTTCACAACACACTCGGAACCTTGTCACAATCCTCAGGAACCCTCTCACAACATTTTATTTCTTTTTTTCCGAAGTTGTTGAAGTGAAATCACGACTAGGCAGATTTTCTTATGAAATTTGTAGCGCCGTGTCTTTAAGAACTCTGGACTGTTGTTCTTGGTTGGAACCTCTTTAACACACAGTTGGTGCCAAATTCCAGTCCTGCGTGAATTTTGGAACCCTCTGTATCTGGTAACTGACCGAATGGTCAGCGACTGTGGAGACCAGGTGTAAACCGCCGAGTGTCCGCCGTTCTGATTGTGTTTACTGGTTGTGTGATGAGGAACAGACTTTTTGTAACGTGTACATTTCTCTAAATGCTTTATATTTCTAAGTTATTTCTCACACACTCCCCGAAATCAGGGGCGTGTCCAGTTCAGGGTGCGAGAGCAGTAACCCGACGGGGGGTCGGTCATTCCTTCTGTTATCTCACTTTCACTCTGTTTTTTATCCTCTTTCTAATTTTCTTGTAAGTGCCTTATTTCCTAAGTGCAAGTTTGTGTCGTGTCGTGTGTGTGTGTGTGTACTGGCAACCACACTTGAATCCTGATGTAAAAAAAAAAAAAGAGAACTGGACCAAACCAGAATATTTTTATTTTATTTTTTCGTTTTGTTTCGTTTTTGTTTTTTTTTTTTTCTTTTTTTTTTTCTTTTTTTTTTTTCTTCTTCACTTTTTCAATTAAAACGTTCTCCTTTTGAGCCTCGATACCGAAACCGGCCCGATCCAAACCTGCCGTTTGTTTGTAATTTGTTTTGTACGGTCGTCGTGCGGTTTATGATAAAGATTTGAAAATGGAAAATCAACATCGTGCTTGTGTTGTTGTTATTTGTATATATTTCTTTGTACAGAGATTGCTGCTGGATACAAAGGATCCTGATGGAAGAATTTAGGATTCTGATGCTTTAAGAAAAAGTGTCAAAAATCACATTTAAAATCGAACCTTGAGCGGCAATCACGGGGCGCAAGCTGCCTGCAGACGGGACGCATCCAAAACAACTTACAAACCGAAAAACACAAGTCAGTTGTTTAGGAAAAAACACAGCAGTACCGTTAACCCTGCGCAGGTTTATGTATGTATTCTATAAAAGTGACCATGAGAACATACGGGTCCTGGGCTGAGACCAGTCCAGAACCCCTGATTTATTTAGTTGGGATATTCGTAAATCGCTTTGGATAATTGTCAGCTAAATGACCAGTTTGAAACCAGATTACGGAGTTGATACAGCGCCCCCTAGTGCAATGAGGATCACGGATCCACGTTAACTTCAGCCGACCTGGGATTTGAACCCACAACCTTTTGATTGATCGCACAAGACGAGAGGAGATAATTGTGACATTAAAAGTAAAGCGTTTTCAAAGTCTAGATTTTCTAATAAATGATCAATTAATTAGAATGTATGTATTGATTTGCATAGAGCAGCCTGACTGAATGGAAAAGCTGTTTTTGTGTGTGTGGAATATAATGTTTAATTAGCAAATCCATCTCCATGGAGACTATAAATTAATTAGAATTATGAAGTATGGCTGGATTTGCATACGTCAACGTGACCGAAAGGAAAAGTTTTTACTGTATATATAGCATCCCCTACAGACCAAAAGAAACTGATGCTAAATGCCAGGGGTTCCCGGTTCAAATCCCGATCTGGGTGGAGTTTCCATGACCTCCCAGTGTCTGCGTGGGTTTTCTCCCACAAGCCCAAAAAAACTGGAACTAGTTTGTAAAAGTAGGTTCTTCAAATTCTATTCATTTGCATAAAATTGTAGCTTATTGGACCAAAAGTCTGGAAAACATTGTTTGTAGTGTGGGAAAATTTTAGGGTAGAAATTTGATGCTTTGCGAGTTTAGTCGCACTGTAGCGCCAATTACAGGCCAATTAAAAGAAAAGTCTGTGCAAAATCAAAAGGTTTACATCACTTTGTGCTTAAACCATTTATAAAATCATTTGTTAGTTTTTGTGTGGTATAGTTTTTCAGGACGTACAGGTTTAATGAGCAGGAAAAATATTTTGTCACATTTTAAAACGCAAGGGGGTTCCTCTACGCCCATCCAGGGGAGAACATCACGGGCGCAGGGCAGACACACCCAGGACAGGCCGCCAATCCAGCGCTGGGCATTCAACGTTTTTGGATTATGAAACCTACGCAGACACGGGGAGGACATGGAAACTCCACCCAGATTGGGATTCAAACCCAAGGCAAATGTGCCATCCGCTTTATTTACACGTTATTCTAAATGAATTAAAACAGACATATTGATCAATGGATCTGCCCCTCACTCACATCCAAAAACATGGATTCAAGGTCAATTGGATGCTCTAAATTGCCCCAAATGTGTTTGAATGTGTGCCCATCGATAGATTGCCACTGTCCTGGGTGTATCTGCCCAGCGCCCGAGACGTTCTCCCCTGGATGGGCATGAGGAACACCCCCCCCCCCCCCACGACCCTGGTAGACGATTAAGCGGAAGATAATCGATAAATTGAACATACTGTGTATATAATATCCTAATTGTTTTCAGTTATAAACCTTTTGGAAATCTAATGTAGATAAATGTTATTAACATGTCATGAGATTTTCTAAATTGATCGCTGATCACACCAATGTTCATTCTGTTTTGTAGTTTTAATGATTTATCCCTTTATTTTGTTTAATAAGCTTTGATTTCTTTATTCTTCACACTGCACAATAAATAATCGCCTTGTGAAATCCTATTATTTTCCATCTAAATGTCTCCCTCAGGTGGTGTATACCGGTCACTGCATTCTTACATTTCGCGGGGTCCTTGACTTGAAATAGGTAAGCCTGGCATTCGCCCGGTCAGAAGAGCGATTTTATTTTATTTAATTTTTTTTTAAAGTTTGCTATCCTATAAATCAAATAGCTGCTAAACACAGTGTTATTAAGAATACATGTCCACACACATTTGGAAAATAACATTCACTCTGCCACCGTTTTCATCATCACTGCTTTCTTAACCTATTTTTCCTTTTACCTTTTGTGTGCTGGGATAAGCCCCAGCGTCTCTTGATCGGGTTCATAGTGATTCTCCTGTTTTAATCGCTTTACTTGAATATTGGCTGGTAATGCTCAATGTGGGGTGGCTTAGTGGTCAGCAAGTTAGCCTCTCAGAAACTCCAATCTGGATGGAGTTGCCATGTTCTCCCCTTGTCCATCTGGGTTTCCTCCCACAGTCCAAAAACATGGACTCAAGGTGACCTCATGGAGGTGTGGATTTGGAATCCTACTCGAAATCAAATGACCGGCTGATCCAACATCAGTAGAAATTTCTCAAGACAAGTTCAAATGAGGCTCAGTAGTGTGTGTGTCCTCCACGTGCCTGTATGACCTCCCTACAAC
>JAOUQT010053080.1:0-10747 GCA_025769995.1 Xyliphius kryptos | reverse complement strand
CATGAAGGTAAATTGAGTGCTCTAAATTGCCCTGTATAGTGTGTGTATGTGTGTGTGACTGTATGAGTGTGTACCCAGCGATGGATTGGCGCCCTGTCCTGGGTGTATCTGCCCAGCGCCCAAGACGTTCCTCCCTGGAGAACCCCCGCGACCCTCATAAAGAAATAAGCGGAAGATAATGAATGAATGAATGTTAATGGACAGAATATAATTAACATCAGATATTTTTAGGCCTTCAAAGAAGGTTTTGAAGGCCCTGATGGCCCGCTGATGCTCAAAAGTATTTTCTTTAATTTTTCCCAAATATAGTATGGAAATAGCAATGTAGTGATATATTGACATAGTGCTGTTTACCTTTGGATAAACCATATTTGTGTGTGTGTTTGGACTCCTGATGTTTCAAAAGCAAACATAAACGTGTCTATGTCCACACTTTCATGCGGTGTTCAGTACAGTAACGTTGTAGATTTCGTTCATTAGTGGAAAAATCAGTTTGAATTTAGGAACTATTTCCTCCTCAGAGACACTGTCTAAAATGCTGCAGTGCCCTTAGCCAGTGGTGCCACTCAGTCCCCTTTTGGCAGCCATGCCAGACTGACTTCAGACTGGGAATTATGCCAGGCCTCTACTGCTCAAAAGAGACTAGAATAGAAGGTAAAGGTTTGTTTCGCACTTATCATTTGGCTGGACTGGTCTCAATAGAAAATGAGTGAACACTATAAATGGAGCACAATACACCATGGCAGAGACAATAGTCTGAGAGGATATAGAGCCAGAAAAAATACAAGGAAAAGGGAGAGCAAGAAAGAAAATGAAAAAAGAGAAAGAAAAAGATTGAATGCATGGCTGCTAGTTGGGAAAGAGAGAGAGAGAGAGAGAAGGAGGGAGAGAGCGCTGAAAATCAATAGCTGGGTTCCATGCAGGGCAGGCTGCTGTGGGCTGTGTTGTCAAGGTGACAGAGGAGCTGTGGGGCTTGGCGGCGTTGCCTGATAAATGGGAGGCAGGTGAATGACCTCACGCTACAAACACTGCTTCACACACCACATTCACCCCACTCACTCCCTGGTCTTTCCCAAGTATTGTAGAATTCTGAAAATTTTACACAATTGAAAAGGCATGCAAGCTGAGGCAACTATACAAATAGGTTATTGATGTTACGCGAAAACTTGTACATTAATGTCATTTAATAAGTCAGAATGCTACAATAAGCTGAGGATATTTTTGCGGTGTCTGTGATATTTCTAAAGTATTGTGGCATATTTTGAAATACATTGCAATAACTTTAATCTAATTTAAATTTTGTAAGTAAAACCATGTGTGTGTCTTTGCAAATAGTATAAAATACCAGCTCAGAAAACATCCTGGGGACTTGGGGGATTATTAAAATAACAATTGGAAAGCAACATTTTGAAATGTTATTTTGTAAATATATTTATGTTAAGGAATATTGTGATACTTGGAACTGGTTTCTTTCCACATTCTACATGCCAATTGGTAAATTGTTGCCCTGGCAACTAGGTGTCTACCTATCGGTGTACTTGTTATGCCAGTCCTGAACCCACCCAAGTAAAAGGGTTAAGGGGGTGGTCTCATTGGCAAGAGCATCCAATGTAAATTGTGCCAAACTGAATTTATATCTTCTGCAGATCTATATCTATTGGTATATCTATTTATCTTTCTATCTTATATATATGGCACGGTGGCTTGGTGGTTAACAGTTAGCACGTTCGTCTCCCAGCGATGGAGATTCCCAGTTCAAATCCAATCTCAATTTGGGTGAAGTGCTCCCTGTGTCTACGTGGGTTTCCTCTGGGTTCTCCGGGTTACCTCCCACAGTCCAAATACATGGATGCAAATGTAAATTGGCAGCTCTAAATTACCCCTATAGTCTGTATATGTGTGTGTATGCATGAGTGTGCGCTCAGCGATAGATTGGCGCCCTGTCCTCTGTATATCTGCCCAGCAGGATTTTAGTGCTGAAATGCAGCATGTTTTGTGGTTGCAGTTCTGCTGTTAAAAAGAAGAAAAAAAGGTTGTAAACTACTTACTAGCATTGGTTCTATGTCATATTCTCATATAAAACTAGTCAAGTCTATTCTGAGTCTTTGATGCTTTAACAACAACATTCATACCGCAGTAATGTGTTCACCTGAGGACTGCCTTCTCATTTGTAACAGTGGGTAGCAAAAAAAAAACGAGCGACAGAAAAAGAGGTGATTCGCCCACGGACACCGCTATGCTGCCAAGCTCAGCAGATGGCATAGGCTCTGGGTGGAGAGATGCATCACAAGAATTCATCCTCCTGAGCTTTCTCTCTGATGACAAAGAGGAGGGTGGTACCGCAGCTCTCTCCAGGGGCCACGCTGCCCTCACTCCTGATGAGGGATGAAGTAAGTGGAGTTTTCCATACAAGCGAAACCTACAGTTTTAGTTTTATCATTTTCAAACCCCACGCATACCTATAGTGTGCTTACAGCAGCTTTTTACATTTTGCATGGGTTACTAATAATTTAATACTAGCGAACTACCTGTGTTGCACTATGGTGGAGAATTTGATAACAACATGAATGCAAATGTTTTTAAGAGTGAGGGCTTTGGAGTTTAAATATTTACATTATGTCATTTAGCGGACACTTTTATCCAAAGCAACTTATAAATATCCCAATTCAATTGGGGTTAGAACAGCAGCCCGAGAGCAATGAGGGTTAAGGGCCTTGCTCAAGGACCCACATTGGTAATTTCAGTGGATCTGGGATTTGAACCCACAACCTTCAGATTGTTAGTTCAATGTCCTAACCATTGATCTACCATACCCACATTTCAAATGAAGTGTCCATTTGGTTGGGTTTTTACATGAATTTAGCATTATGTTTTCCAAGGACATAATTATGAATGACAAAGACAAGGTTCAGCTTTGTATGTCCTCACGAAGAGCCCAGTCCATCCAAGGTGTTGCAATCGATGGCGATAGCAAACGAATAATCAAACACAGAAAAGCAAGAACCTGTAGGTTCTCCAAAGACATGGTAAGTAATCAAGGTGCCAAGTTTCAGCATTGGGAAGTCCTTGATGAGACACTTGATGACGATATTGCATGAACCATCAAATTTAGGATGGTAAAATGCATGAAAAAATTTTTAAGGACGTAACAGGGAATGAAGGAGCCAGGTTTGTACTTGAGAAGACCCTGAATTGACCATGGCGGGGTCTTGCGTTCGATAGTGATATATTTCGTTTTTCCAATGACATAATAAGTAATCTCAATGCCAAGTTTCAGCCTTGTACGTATTCAGGAAGTGGGAGAATTACTGATGAGTGCGTCAGTGAGGGCCTTGGCTTTTATAGATATAATTTTGGCTTTGATGTTTACCCAAGTTTTTTCTCTGTGCTTTGTGTTTAGCCTGACTGCTGTTGCTATTGTGATGTATGTGTGCATGCTTTGAGGTCAAGTGCAGTTCCAGTAGGCCATGCTCCAAAGAGACAGAAAATGTGGCACAACCCAACCTTCGTTTTGACACATCTCGCTGTGAAAGAGAAAAGGAGAAAGCGCGAAAGAAAGAGAAAGAGACGTCAACTTGATGTTGCAGTCAGACATGAGCCGGGAGCAGTCTCTTACTCCCTTTATTTTTCCTCCTCCATCTTTTCCCGTGCATCCTCGACTAAATCTTGGAAAAAAGGGACATTCCTTCACATTGGATGCCAACTGCGGAGACCTCATGTCGAGGACCACAATCTCATTCTCAACACACATTCACTTCACATATACAGACATCCATTTGTGCGGCTGCTGTCGGGCGAGCATCTCATGGGAGGCTAATTAAATTGAAGGCAGCCCCTACTGCTCGCTGATGAGATGCAGTGTGCTCCGGCTAGTCTGCTTGGATCCTCAAAGCCGAGCTGAGATATCGAAACGGAGTCTCCGTAGACATCCTACGAAGCTTTATTGATTGCTGGGAGGAATGTCTGTGTGATCGAAGAAAGAGAGAAATTTGATGGGTGACCAGTTAACCAGAAAAACCTCAGGCACTGGACAAGCGAGCGCTCTGGAGTCTGTCAAGATGACCTCGGTTTAAATCTGTTTTTCAAAACAGAAACCTTTTATTTAACATCGCAACATCATGAATATCTTAGCCTATAAGTGTTTAACAGCAAGAAGGCATCAAAACTATAAATGAACACATGAGGAGTTATGTACTTAACAAAAACGGGTGAAATGTTTTATATTCTAGTTTCTTAAAAATAGCCACCCTTTGCTCTGATTACGGCTTTGCACAATGTTGGCAGTTCTAATAAATTATACTAAGTAACCCTTATAGGCACACCTGAAAACCATTTTAGGTGACTACCTCATGAAGCTCATTGAGAGAATGCCATGAGTGTGCAAAGCAGTAATAAGAGCAAAGAGTGGCTATTTTGAAGACACTTGGAAATAAAATGTTTTCAGGAATTTCACCTTCTTTTAAGTACATAACTCCACATGTATTCATTCATAATTTTTTATGCCTTCAGTGAGAATCTACAATGTGAATAGTCTTTAAAAAATGCATTGAATGAGGTGTGTCTAAACTTTTGGCCTGTATTGTATGTCTATATTGTTAAATATTGACATGGAATACATGCTATGATTCACCTGTCCACAGAAACCATAAACAAAATACACTGACCGGCCATTATTTTAGCTACATCTCATCAGATTTACACTAGTTCCACTGATCATATAGACTTTGGAGCTCTACAATTACATTCTGTAGTCCATCTGTTGTTCAACATACTTTGTTGTTCCTTTTTAGTCTCTGAAGCCCAAGACCTCCATAGAGGAAGTATTAGAATAGTGGATTATTGTCAGTACTGCAGTGATACCGACGTAGTGGTGGTGTGTTAGAGTGTGGTGTGCTGGTATGAGTGGATCAGACACAGCAGTGCTGCTGCACAGAGAACAGTTCACCAACCACAATATACAGGTGTCTAATCTACTCATACCAACATCCATCACCCTAATAATACCTGCTCTGTGAGGTCCTGATCATCAGAGAACAGAATAAAGAGGACTCAAAAAGGTTGTAAAGAAACAGATGGACTAAAGAATGTAATAGAACAACAAAGTCCATCTTTATGGTAAATGCAAAAGGTGTGCCTACAATTGAATGGCCAGTGAGTGTAATGCCACTGCTGACGCCCCTATTGGGTCCTGGAGGTATTTAGTTTAATCCGGTTTAATTGCAGGTTTGTAACAGTAGGTCAATATTACTGCAGTACTGAGAATCATCCACTAAGCTAATACCTCCTCTGTTGGATTATCATCGAAGAACATACTAAAGGGGACTAACAATATATGAATAGGAACAGATGAACTATGAATTACGATGTGTTATTTAGTGCCCGAACAGCAGTGGCAGAAAAACTATTTCTGAGTCAGTTGGTCTTTATTTTAATATTTTAATTGTATCATCTACCTGATGGTAACAGCTGAACGAGATGGTGACTGGGGTGAGAATTACCCCTCCCAGTATTCTGATACATGCAAACTGGTCCATGATCCCTGGTATGCGATAAATAGTCCCAGCACCACAGTAAGAAAAACATCCCCAAATCATGAGGCTTGCACCACCATGCTTTACTGTCTTTAGAGTGCACAGTGGTTTGAATTCAGAGTTTGGTGGTTGTCTGCAGCATTTGGAACCAAAATTGACAATTTTACTTTCATCAGTCCATAAAATGTTTCCCTCAAATGTTTGGCCAGTTGATGTGTTCATGTTGCTTCAGTACATGGCTTTTTTTTTTTTTTTTAACAGTGGGACTTTTCAGGGACTTCTTGCTAATAGATTAGCTTCACACAGATGTCTTCTAACGGTCACAGTACTCACAGGTATTTTCCGACTGCCTCTGATCATCCTGGAGCTGATCATTGGCTGAGCCTTGACCATTCTGGCTATTCTTCAATCCATTCGAATGGTAGTCTTCCATTTTCTTCCACATCTTTTTTGGTTTTGCTCTCCATTTTAAAGCACTGGAGATCTTTTTAGCTGAACAGCCTATAATTTTCCGTACTTCTTTATGTTTTACCATCTACAATAAACTTTTTAAATAAATAAAAAAGTTCTTCTGAAAAATGTCTTAAATTACCCATATTTCTTAGGCTTTCAAGAAAAAATGAATGTGCAGCATGTGCTGACCTTACCCTTAAATAAGGGCCACATCATTGACACCTGTTTTCTTGCAGAATGATTGACATTACTAATTGAACTCCACAGTGCTATTTTTTTGGACACACCCTTTCAGATAATCATTCGAATACACAGAATTAAGACTGTTGGTTTTCTAAGAATCTATCGCACCAACTGGTATATTTGTATATCATGTGGTAAAATAATTTATGCCAAAAACAGTGATTAATCTGGTTTGTCACATTGGACTGCTATTATTTAGATCTGAGGAAGTGTAACTAATAAAATGGCCAATGAGTGTATTTTGATGATATACCAGAGATATTCTTGATATTATTTGAATTTTTTTATGTCTAGATGAGACACACCCTATGGCTAAATAAAGGCTTATGGTTCTGAATTCAATCCTACTTGGGGGATAAAACATTTCTACACTTCTGCACTCTCTAGTCAAGTTTTTTACACTGTCAGAAATTACGGCACATAAGAATTTGTTTTCTGTCCTCCAAGGAACAAATTACATTACTGTACCCACTATGGTTAATTTCTTAGACCTTGGGTTAGATATTTATTCTTGTTTAATTCCAAAAACATACATATACTGTATGTTTTCAAACTGCAAATGAAAATACATTAAACGGTGTCATCCCAGCGACCAACACTGTACTTCTAAAAATACTTTTGGATGTGGTGATCTAAAGAATTCTGAGGATTACCATACTAAGTTCAATGTTATAATTATAATCAAACATTAAAAAGCATAATAAGGCATAAAAAAATACACATGAAACCATTTCAAAGTGACAGAGAAAATTCATGCTTCCATTTTGCCAAGTTAAATCAGTAAAGTGTTGATCCTCTGCCAACATGATCAAATAAAAACTTTTTACCAGTCTAAAATCATATCGATGCTGTACAGCTTATTTTGCAGCGCCTGATTCTTTTCTATATTATTATAATTAGCTTCATTTCTTGTCTCAAGGTATAAAAAATAATACAAAAGACAGATGATCCAGACGAGTGCTCCTATTTGTGTCCCCTGCCAGGCAAACCAGCACGCATGCATTGCTGATCAGAGACATGAGCCTCTCCCATTAGGGTAATGATATCTCATGCCTGGTTAGAAAGCCACCACATAATTACAAGCATGGGAGCTCAGTGATGGCAGACCAGTGTGAAGTAGTGGAGAGCTCCACTGTCCAGGTGACCTTGTCATCATTACTGATAGAATGTTTGGATAAAGCAGCCACAGCTCCAGTAAGCAGCTGCTTCCATTAATGACACAATTTGTTCTTCACCCAGTCCAGACTTGTTCTCTTTCTACCTCTCCGGGCAAGGGCAGTAGATTGTGTCAAGCCTTCGCGTAAACTTGCCATGAAATGAGGACTTGGGAAAATTCAGTACAGATTTTTATGAAGCGTTTAGTTACGATTCTTAAATCTGATTAGCTGAGCCGTTTGTCTAGCCATGACATCATTGACAATAATGCACACCTCTGACTGCTTCACATTGTATCAATACATGACATAAAATACATTACTTTTCATTAGTTTATAAACTGCATTTCGTAATTAGGCTATTTAGATGGAGGTATTTAATTGTTAGAGAAAACGAAAGCCTGTTACTCTGCGATCAGTGGTAATTTAAAAAAAACAGACTAGATTATGTTATTATTAGCAATTTTGCTTTTAATAAACACATTTATGAAACATTTTTTATTATTATTATTTTGCATTTGTAATTGTTTTATAAAAGCAATAAGTTTAGGCACTCGAAGTTGTGCATTATTGTAAATAAATCACGGAGAAAAATTTTAACTTTTTGTGTAACACCACCTCTTTTCCATGATTTATTTACAAAAATGCACACCCAATGTACCTTATTGCTTTATTTACTTAATATTGGTAAATGTACTCCAACTGTAAACATGTTCTTATTACTAAATTTAGTTAATTCAGTTTTAATTCAATTACAAAGTTATTGTAAGGTTAAAGAGCACACATATAGTTTTGGACAATTTGTGACAATTTACAGATGGGCATTTATGTCCAGCAAATAATTCTGTGTGCACAAACAGTTAGCTGTTACAAAGATCCAGTGGTCTGCACATTACTCTAATACTCATTAAAAACATTTGGGACAAAGTGAATTATCGATTAGAAGCCTAGGCAATTTTCCCCAATATCAATGCCTGAGCCAACAAATTTCTCTTTTAATAAAGGGCTCAAACATCTAGGGGCTTATTCAAAGAACTTTACAATGTTACAAGCTTAAGGATAAACAACTGTTTGTTGTTTTGGATCATAAAGACCATAAAGATCATAAAAATCATGCACATACCATGTATGTGTAATAAAGCATTGTTTCTTAACAACACCGCTTTTCCTTGATTTAATCACTACAATGCACAGGCTCGAATGCCTTTTGCTTTTATTAAATGGTTACAAACATCCTGTATAGACAAAAAAAAAAAAAACAAGGTGAATCAAAATCAAAATCATTGATAAAATAGTCTTTCACGTATTTTTTTTTTTTAATTAAACACTAAATTCCAATAACGTGTACAGGTTCTCTAACAAACAAATTATTGAGAAATAGTAAATAAAGAACCTATAGCTCATGGGGGGGGGGGGGGGGGGGGGGGGGGGGTGGGTATGAGATGATATCTTTCATATCATCTCAGATCTCAGACCATGAGACGGCTTTATTCTATTTTCAGTCTTTCTAAAATCATTTCAAACTTTATTTTAAAACTTATTAAACTGAAAGAAGGGTGCATTTAGACCAGGGATAAGCTTTGAGAAAAGTTTTTAGTTTATTTGTTTATAAGTGTAATTTTGATGTATTTTTAAAAATGGAAGGCAGTAAACAATCATGATTTGACCAAAAAACTTTTAGAAAGGTTTACTTAAGTCAGAAGCTCAGCTGCAGCATTTTACTTGAACATACACGATCCATAGTAAACAACCAGAAATACAAATATTACCTATGTATTACCCATGACCTTATCACAAAACTCTGTTTTAACTGTCCCACAAAAGATCTAGATAAGCTGAATTATTTTAGGAAACGTGCTGTGAAGTTAAAATAGAGTCCTTGGCAAACATCATTAATGGTGCATTTTAAGAAAAAGCCAATTTAATAAATGAATACTTTGCTAACTCTAGCACATGAATCTTTTATGCTTGAATATAATGTTATTGGAAATGAAGCATTGGTGGAGCTAAAAATGGATTCCTCAAAACTCCAGGAGATCCTGGAAACAAATGTCAAACCATATGTTGAAATGAGCAAGATAAAAAGAGAGCCTCTTACAATAGGATAATCAAAGACCCACAAATATTTTAGAAGTGCCTCACAGTCTAAAAACGAATGTGTGAATAGATCTTAAACAACCTGCGCATGTGAAATTCCCCAAAATACCAAAAGACTTTATGCATTTTTGCCAAAAAAAAAAAAAAAGTGGAAAAAATGTTTGAATATTAATCACTGAAAGACTACCCAATTCTATAAAGTTGTCCATCTTTTTACAAAATTATAAATTTATATTCCATTTGTTGTAAAGCACAGTAAATGTGCTTTAGATTTGTAGTTTTGAGATTAGCTAAGGAGCCCATGTTCACTAATAATCAAAATGTGTTCTTTAGCTCTAACCAAAGGGTGCTTTAACTTTTGCATAAGACTGTATATTTGCATGGCACTGACATTCGATAAGGGATTACATTTGGAGACTTGGCAACTTTAACATTATGCTATAAAAATACTCAGTAATTGAATTTGTTGAGAATTTTGCCCTCTCTAACCACCTTCTCACTTTGTGTGGGTAGAAAATACACTTGTGTCCTGTTGCAAGCAAATTCACTACAGCTACAGTTGATTTAAACATAATTATTTTCCCAACAGTGGAAATGGAAGTTTTGCCGGTTTGCAGCAACAATTTATTCATGTTATTGTCCGATTCGAGGGTATGCTCACCCTTCTTAATTCAACTGTCCATCATTCAATCTTAAATGTATAAATAAAGGTCCATGAGCTATATCAAAGTAAGACATGTAGTAACGAGACAAAACATTTAAAGTTTTTAAATCACCCAGCAAAAATGTATATAATAGAACTTGGGGGACAAAAATAAATGTTGTGACATTGCAGAAGTTCCAATGAAATATTGGTATATAACCTTTTTTTGGCTAAGCAGTGAATGTACGAAGCTAATTAAATCCATGTTTTTAAAACAAATGGTAACACATTAAACATTTGTTGACAAAATTATCATAATTCTGACAACCCAGATGCTGGAAAAATGTGAAAAAAAAACGTGTTTTTTGTTAAAGAATGTTTTGCAGTTACTTTAAAACCAGCTGTTTTAATGTCTGGTCTTATTTTGCAACATGGTTTATCTAAATGAAATTGAAATGTTTAATCAGTTACAAATCCTATAAATGAAGTGTTCTATTGTTTACCTTGGTTGGGAAGTTGGTAGTGAATCAATACAGCTAAACTGTTTTATGTTTAAAAATGATAGCACAGAAAATACAAAAAAAAAAAAAAAAAAAAAAAAAAAACAAGCTAAGTAACTGACTCAG
>JAOUQT010053079.1:0-21007 GCA_025769995.1 Xyliphius kryptos | reverse complement strand
CTGGCCCCCATTTCCCTTACCTACCCCATAATTCCTAATCTCCTTCATCCACCCCTTAACTCAACCAACTTTAACACACACTCTCTAAACTTCACCCACCGTCCTCTATATGACTGGCCTTACCCCCACCTGCCCCTATTTACACACCCTCTATGCCCATTTTCAACAACTTCCACACACACTCTCGTCCTAACCTTCATCCACCTTCCTCGGCATGACCTTCCATACCTCCATCTAACCCTACATGCTCCCTTACACCCCCCCCACCAGTTTACCTCCATCTACCTCATCTAAATAAAGTGTGGGTTAAAAACCTGGGACCTGCACAGAATTTACCCTCCACCCACCTTCTGAACATACACCCCACCCCCCTTACCTGCCCCTACCCCCACCCAATCTCATCAGCATATAACCCCTTCACCTCTTTCTTTAATCAACTCTCCTTCTAACCTTCATCCACCTTCCTCGGCATGACTGTCCTTTTCTCAATCTACCCCTATTTACACACCCTCTATGCCCACTTCAAAAACATACCCCACCTCCCCTAGTTTACCTCCACCCACTCTTTCTAAATAAAGTGTGAATTAAAAAGTGCACCCCTCCCCCTTACCTACCCCTACCTTCTGCTTACCTCCATTCACCCCTTAACCAACTTTAACACACACTCTCTAACCTTCACCCACCATCCTTGATGACCTTACCTCCACCTGCCCCTTTTTACACATCTTATATGCCCATTTCAACAACATGCCTCCCCACAGTTTGCCTCCACCAACCCCATCAACACACTCCCTTCACCCACTTTAACAGTTCAACCTACACTTTCAAATAAATTGTGGATTAAAACCTGGTGACTTACGCAGGGTTCATTCTCCATCTACCTCCAGGAACATACACCCCCACCCCCTCTTACCTACCCCTATCTACACACAACTTCTGTTTTCCTCCACCCACGCTCATCAGCACATACCCCTTCAACCCTCACCTTTAACCAACTTGAACTCACACTCCCTCCAACCTTCACCCACCTTCATTGGCATGACAACTGTTCTTCCATCCACCTGTCCCTATACACACTCCCTCTGCCCACCTCAAAAACATGCCCTCCCAGCTAACCTCCATCACAATCCCTCTGCCCATTTAAAGAACATGCCCCCCCCCCCAGTTTACCTCCATCAACCCCATCTACACACTTATCTGCTTTTATTCACCTCAACCAACATCTACCGCACCCTTTACCCATTGTCTACATACATCTTTCTGTTAAACTTGACTCACGTTCATCAGCATCCACCACTATTCTTGCCTCCATCTTAAACAATCTACAAACTCCTGCTTATCTTTAACCCTTCCATCATCTTAGAACCTTCATGCCTTTAACCAACACATTTCCCTATTAGATATTACTTACCTCCACCTTTACTATACTCACATCTACATTCTCATACCATGTTTTAAACATATAACCGACGTTCACATACACATTCCTGCTTTCCTTCATCAATTTGTATTTATTAATATTTTAAATAAAGATATGTTAACACACAACATACAAGTAATAAACATCTGTACATTGTACCATAGTGTTGCAATGTATTTAATGAATTTACCAGTTTATGCAAGAAGCATAAACATAACATTAATTCCTGTTTAGTTTTTTAAATGTTAACCAATTTTATTTAATCGCCACTAAAAATTTAAACAACAAATTAAAATAATTTAAATGTGGAAAGATAAGATTTTTTTTAGATATAAAATAATGAGCGTAATCGATATTCTAACTGGTACTTTTGCGCCATCTGGTGGCATAATCTTAAAGCTGCAGTTCTCTGCGAAAGCCTTGAGATTTCTCCTAAATTTTTAATAAGCATTTGTTGAGAACGACGACCTCACAAAGAATACTTTTTTAAAAAAAATAATTTGTGTCAATTTAGAAAAGCCAGCGTTATCGACCAAAGGTGACAAGGGCAAGAAAAATGTGATTTCTGAAATACCTTGATAATGAGAAACCTATGAGAATCATCTTGTTTCGACTTTTACCCTTTAACGGGGTAAAAGGGGTCATCACAGTGATAAACTTACATATAAGACTTGGCATAGTGTTTAATACCTGCCATTATTAGACTGAAAACCGTCCATCTTCTAACATCAGGTTAATAAAAGAACAGATACAAGCCGAGAATGTAAAAGCAAAATTGCATCTTGTTAATCCACAGGTCTGCTGGGGTCTCCCTCAATGACCCCCCCTGGAGTGAGGGTATTGCTCAACATTGTTTACTTCAGCTGACCTGGGATTGGAACCCCCAACCTTCAGATTTATGTTCAAAACTTTAACCCCTACCAGATACCTAGACTCCTCACGTTTGTGAGATTAGGGTCAGACCTCCAAAATCTTCTCACATGTAGGGAACACTTCCAAATCTGTACCAGATGTGTTACGCCATCATTGGCTCACGTGCAATTTGCTTGTGTTGATAGTGAGAATTGAAGTGACCATATCTATATGCTGGGTAACAGATCAGACATCAGTGCATGAGAAGTGTACTGATGCCCCGACCCTTTGGTTACTGCTTCTGTCTTGTATCACTTTCTCAGACATCCACTGTTTAGTTTTGTTTGTATTAAAAAACTATTGTTTTTAAATAACTATTGTTTCGCATTAAATTTTTTTTTACAGAATACAGAATCCCATAAATCTGTTATCCCACCCATATCCCTAATTTTTTCCACCTGCCCACCAGCCCCAACCAATAAAAAAGTTGTCGAAGTAAAATAAATAAATAAAAAGCTGTCTATATGGGTTTTCTTTCAGTTCAAAATCACATGAGAAAACCACCATAAACTGGCAGTACACTGCCTTCAATTCTGTGCGCGCGCATGTCAAATTTTCATTTTTGTCAAATCACAAACACAAAATCAAGATAAGCAACTTAACAAATAAACAAAATAAATGCAAGTTTGCAAGGAAAATAAAGTCTTTAACACAAACTCTTTTAGAATTAGTCCAGCAACTGGAATAAAAAATTCTGAAATATTCAGTAAAGATCTCCCTTTATTAGGTCCATCAGTATTTTACACGCAAAAGTATACAGGCCAATTAAATATTACACAACTATCATCACGAGGTGATTACGGAACGAGGTCTGATCGGTCTTGAGACTGCTGCCGCTCCCTCATAAGATTCTGTCAGAGAACAAGAGAATATTATTCATTAAGACTCATTACTGTAACAATTTGACTTCATTAAGAGCAGACAGCAAGGTGGCTTAGTGGTTAGCACATTCGCCTCTCAGAGCTTCGAATCCCAATCTGGGTGGAGTTTCCGTGTTCTTCCCGTGTCTGTGTGAGTTTTCTACGGGTTCTCCAGTTTCCTCCCACATTCCAAAAACATGGATTTCAGGTAACTTAAATGGTCTACATTGTCCTGTATAGTGTATGTATGTGTGCCCAGCGATGGATTGGCACCCTGGGATTTGCCCAGGGCTCAAGACGTTCTTCCCGGATGGGCATGGAGAACCCCACCGCGACCCCAGTACAGGATTAAGCAGAAGATAATGAATGAATGAGATAAAAATGAATCAATTTAAACAGCAGAAGAGTTTTATATTTCAGATTCTTCAAAGAAATGTAATTATCCAGGACGGCAAACGTTATTAAGTTTAGTAATTATTATGTGATTATATTTAATGAACATGTACAAAGGATGGATTGTTTTTAAATTGGTTCTTTATTTCTGGCTGTACTTGCTCACCTATGCTTTGTCGATGCCGAGCTCCTCGGGCGTGGAGATTCCTAGTTCATCCAGTGTGGGACGCAGCTCCTGGATGACGTATGGATAGATCTCTTTGTGTGGACCTGCTTTGTCCTGTAGTTCAAAAACAACAATACAAATTAAGACTGTAAGAACTTGGAGAACTTCAAAGTTTACACTATTCAGTTACATCATCTTCCCTCAAACTCATGTGCACTGTGAATATGGAATGGCCCACCCCCTCACCCCCAAATGTAGCAGTCAGGGTATTATCTGTGTGAGTTTTATATAGATTATACAGTGAGGAAAATGAGTATTTGTACACTCTGCGACTTTGCAAGTTCCCCCAATTAGAAATCAGAGGGGGTCAGAGTTTTTCATCTTAGATGCGTGTCCACTATAAGAGACATAACCTAAAAAAATCTGGAAATCAAGAAAAAACTATTTTAAAACTTTCTATACAATACCTGCATTTATGTATAAATCTAATGGATCAGGATGTCTATTTATACTGATGAACATTTGTGAGGTCAGACACTGATGTTGGACATGGCGGCCTGGCTCTTAATCTTATTCCAATTAATCCCAAAAAGGGATTGAGACAGTTAAGGTAAGGGTTCTGCGTGGGCCAGTTCAATTCTTTCACAGTATACTCACTCAACAACAGCTTTATAAGTCATATTATGTCTACCGAGGCCCATTCTGAAGCAACTTACAATTTTTTTTAATTGCATGGCTGAAACCTGAACTAAATCATAAGAAAGTGTGTCCCAATACTTTTATTCATAAAGCACATCATGTGACAGAATATAAAGACATGTTTATATAACTACTTACTTTAACATAATGAGTTTATTTAATGAAGGTCCTGTATAGAATGATAAAACCTCTATAAACATTTATATCTTATCAATACCCAGTCAAGATTATATGACTGACAGAATCTGTAAATGATTAATTGAGATTGTGCACTGCAAATCATAATGTGCTGCACCTTTACTGCCTCCAGAATGCGGATGGCACTGCCCAAATCATTCAACCTCCTGCAGGCTCTCAGTGCTGCATCCAGAATCTTCGGCTCAGGGACCAAATCATAACCAATCAAAGTGTTCATTCCTGTAACATATAAACAGAAGGAAGTTCAGCAATGGCAAGAGCGACATATAATTACATAAGTTATTTGACATATACAGACAAGAGAGGAAAAAAAATCTTGAGTTGTGTTCATCACTATGGCACTATTGTGGTCATAAAATAAAATACTGTGTAACTATTGTACATGCTCACACTGCAATGCAGATGCCCAAACCCACAAATGAACCCCTTTACCTTTCCTCAGCTCCCAGGCATCGATATCAGGTTTGCTGAAATAAGTGACCCAGCGGGCATCAAACTCCTCATCCGTCTCCTGCTTCCCGTGGGAGTAGCACCGACTGGCTAAAGGAACTGATGGCAAAATATGTTAAATAACCATTCAATACACTGAAACTCATTTTATTACTGAGATTTCTGAAGCAGCTATTCATACAGAATTTAGATAAAATCAACTTTGAATGAACTAAAGCTCCCCGACTTAATAAATCAGAATGTTACGATCAATGTAAGACAACGTGGGTAATAGAGTAATGAACGTATTGAATACAGTAAGAAAACACAGCTAATTTCATTAGTTCAGCTGTTTAGTAAATGGAGCAGCAGAGTAGAGTTGTGGTTAGCGCACTCTCCTGACAATTGGGTCCAATATTTAATGGGTTGGGTAGAAGGTGTTTTTTTTTCTGTGTTTGCATGTTTTTACAACATCTGGAAAGGCACATATTTTTTACCATAATCTACAAACATGTTAGTATATGGATTGGAGCTACAAAAGTACCAACAGGTATACATGTGTGTGGTCATTCATCTATTTGTGTGGCTCTACTTTGATACAATGGAAGCCTGACCTTGGTGTCCTTAGTTTTTGCATTATGAGTGCTGGGATAAGGTCCAGCACCTCCAGCATAAACAGGTTAAAATTTACATTCCACTTAACTGGAACCATCTTTGAATACACGTAAAAATCATTCGCCACCAATTACTCAAGAATCTCATTACAGGTTGAGCTAAACAGCTTTTCCAAAAGATCAAGACTGATGAGCAGCAGAGCCATGGTTCTGGTTATTGACAGATTTCTCACCTCCTAAATGAACCAATAAGATTTAGTAAGGTCATTTTTCCCCCAAGTGAGGGAAAATCGTTCCACCATCAAGCAGCCAAATACAGGTGCTTCTCTGCTGTTTGTTAGCCAGAAGTTCGAAAAGTAGTTGAAAAACCAATGAGCTCTCAAAGCTCAGGTAGAACTCAGAAGCAGCAAATACAATCAATACCGAAAACAAGAGAATCACCCCATTTCAAGATCTTTATCCTCGATCACAGAAGATTTACTACTGAGCATAAAGAAATAGAAGAAACATAAGGAGTGAGGTTGGAATGGAGTATTCGGTGTCGTTAAAAGTCTATATTGTGTTTTCAGTCTTGTTATTGATGGATATTGGAGAGGTGTCTCTGCTCTGTTCTGATTGTATATGGTCTCTATTGTTAATGCAATTGGAAGCTGTAGCAATCTGTAGAGGAACGCAGTGCATACAGTTAGTATGTGCTTGACTGCAGTGATCAGGGAGACCTTATAGTGAAGGACAACATGACCCCTTATCAGAAAGGAATGAGTCAACCTTGTATTGCTGATGACTTCTTAATTTCTAGGCTAAAACAATTTTAAAGCAAGATGACAACTAGGTGTCTGAATGAAATATTTAGTATTTCAGCAAAAATATGTAAAGCAATGTGTATGAAAAAGGAATGATTTTGCACACAATGCTAAAGCAATGTACAGCAAAGTATAAAGGTGAAGGTTCAATGAGACTGTTCCTCAAATTATTTTTAAAAAATGATGAAACTATAAAGCAGGAACCTTTTATAAAGAGTTTGCTGCCATGACTAGAAAATTAGTTCAAAGTGGGTTTTCTAAAAGAGAAATTACTTTGTCTCAGTTGGAAAAGTAGATAGAAGATCCAAATTGGAAAGAGTATAAATACATTGTAGATTGACCAACACATCATGGATTTGATAAAATGGGTAGTAAAAAAATAAAACAACAAACACTTAATTCAAAATAAGGACCTTAAGGTCCAAAAGTAGGTTGCTCCCCGGGTGCATTTAAGGCTGCCCACCGCCACAAACACATGTGCTCACTTTGCTCACGTGCATCTGTGAGGTGAGAAAATGAGGGTCTGGTTCACAATTTCTGTTTTAGTTCATTGTAATGAAAAGCCCAGGCCAGACAGGTTCTTTAACACCAAGCTCGAACCGCCATGCATTTGTGTAACTGATATTGTACCACTGGAACACATCATTTTGGAAAAGAATAAAACTAATCTTACAAAGTTGAAGGCATATAATTTCCCAAAATGCATGGCTTGGTACTTGATTTTATAGACCTATGAGAACAGGCCTGAATAAAACACCTACTTTAACAATACCCTATAACTCACACATCTACATCCCGTTATAAAACGGGGTTAAAGGAACCAGATCATAAAATCTCACTGGCTAAGCCTTTTGTCCAGCTATAACACCACTAACAATAATGCACACCGCTGACTGCTTCACATTCATATCGATGTGTGACACGGCTCAAAAAATAAAAGGAACACTAACATAACACATCCTAGATATCAATGAATAAAAAAATTCTGTTTAAAATCTTGACTTAATAGATAGTGGAATGCATTGAGAACAAAAATAACAAAAATGATCAAAATGTAAATCAAAATTATTATCCCATGGAGGTCCAGATTTGGAATCGTACTCAAAATCAAGGTGGAAAAGTAAATGACAGGCTGATCCAACGTAACCGGAAATTCCTCAAGACAAGTGCAAATGAGGCTAAGTAGAGTGTGTGGCCTCCACATGCTCCCTACAACACCTGGTCATGCTCTTGATGAGGCGGCAAATGTTCTCTTCTAGGGCCCCCTCCATGTTTCCTAGTATGTGCTCCCTGCTCTGGACATTGTGCTGACAGACAGCAAACCATGTTGCCACGGCTGGCATTGATGTGCCATCCTGAATGAGCTGCACTACCTGAGCAATTTGTGTGGGTTGTAGACACCGCCTCATGCTACCTCTATGGTGAGAGAACTGACAAAATGCGAAAGTGACCAAAACATCAGGCAGAAAGGATGAGAACAGAGAAAAGGTGTGTGGTCACCACCTGCAGATGCACACACATATCTCCACTTATTTACTTTGACCTTTTATTCTATTTCAGTTCTTGTGTTTCCATTTCTTAGATTGTGGCTTAATTTTGTGCAAGATAAAACAGCTGCTGGATGCCCTAAAATGTTTATACTTACACCACTATTAAAAGGAATAAACTAAGCATGTGAAGATTTATCACTTTTCTAAAAAGACAGGTTTAAAATACGTTTAAATGTAAAACACAGAACATTTCCTGTAACATAAATAAACGAACCTTTCTACATTTAAGTGTTTATCTTAAGGTGACAGCCACATTTCACTAAGGACGTGTACAAAAACTTTTATTTCATTATAATATAATTCATATATCGGACGGATCCTAAAAGGAACGTCTTACAAGTTTGGTTTGAACACAGGACAAAGTGAAAGCAGTCAGGAAGCTAACTGAAGGCCTGCGTCTGACTGCGGGTCATTACAAGGACACTGCATAAAACAATGCTACCGAACATTAATTTGCGAAATGATTAGAAACACGAGAGCAGTTCTAAACTACTCAATTAAAAACGAAAATACTGATTCAGAACATTAAACACAAAGGATGTTATTCGACCGCATTCGCCAGCTATCGAGAATTAGCATGCGAGCTAACGGCTAACACAGAGGATGTTGGTTTAATTGTTTAAGACTGAGAGTGACAAAGACGCCTACTTTTAGCCAAAAAATGGTTTAATTACCTGTACGTGGTGTGCGAGACCGGGCTACGCTTCGGGCCCCGGAGAGTGAAACGCGCAAGGCGAACCTGAACATGCTGGAGGACAGAGTGCTCTCCGCAGCCCACACTGAACACACGGCTCACAGAGCCCACAACGAGTCACTGCGCATGCGCATGCGCACGCTCACAATTTGCGCATGCGCATACAAGCCATGCAGAGCTTAGGAAATCTCTCGAGTCACTTCAGTTAAATGATTCAATTAGATGATTCATCTGTTAATGAGATTTATTTGCATGCTGAAAACTTCTTATTTTTCTTCTTCTTCTTATTATTATTATCATAAAACGTGGGGTGGCACGATGACTTAGTGGTTAGCATGTTCACCTCTCAGGGCTGGGGATTCCAGGTTCGAATGCCAATATGGGTGGAGTTTCCATGTTCTCCCCATGTCTGCGTGGGTTTCCTTCGGGTTCTCCAGTGTCCTCCCACAGTCCAAAAACATAGATTCAAGTTAGATTGACCTTACACCCTCTGCAGGATTTTAATCAATTACAACGTAGTGTGTTATCAATGATTTTCTTGGTCATTAACAAGTTTCCCCCTGTGTAGTTTTAGGCTGATCTCTTACCTTCCTCATGATCAAGGATACCCCACAGGGTGAGATTTTGCATGGAGCCACAGATAAATGTTGATTGACAGTCATTATGTATTTTTTTTCCATGTTCTTACTATTGCACCAACAGTTGTCTCCTTCCCACCCAGTGTCTTACTTATGATTTTGTAGCTCATTCCAGCCTTGTTCAGGTCTATGATCTTGTCCCTGACATCTTTGGACAGCTCCTTGGGTCTCCCATGTTGGAAAGGTTAGTGTCTGACTGATTAATTTACTCTGTGGACAGGTGTATTTCATACAGGTCACAATTTAAGACAGCTATCTTTAATGCCGGTAATGAGTTGATTAGGAGTGTCTGACTGGTCTGTGGGAGCCAGAACGCTTAATGGTTGTTAGGGAATCAAATACTTATTTATGTCTGCAAAATGCAAATACATTTTTTTTATTATAGACTGTTCATATCTTTTGTTAGTGGGCAAACTTACAAAATCAGCAAGGGATCAAATAATTATTTCCTCCACTGTGTGTCTAGTTTAACCTTTTCTTTCAGTCAGGCTGATTTATGCAAATTATTCCATACCACATTTCACTTAATTTATAGTCTCTATTGAGACAGGTTAGCTAAACATTCCGGAACATACAAATATTTTTTTTCTATCCATCCATCAATCTATTATATTCCGCTTGTCCTGGGTTCGGGGCAGCAACCCAAGTAGAGAGGCCCAAACGTCCCTCTCCCAGACCACCTCCACCAGCTCAACTGGGGGGATTCCGAGGCGAAGATATTTTACACACACACACACAAAAGCATTAACCTTTGTTCATTTAGCATTTGGATAAAAGTGCCTTGCGAGTATCCCAACACATTGTTTTTGGTTTCAGAACACAGGGTTACATACAAAATCCATATTTTGATTTAAAACTGAATTATTTACATTTACAATTACATAAGGTAATATATAGGATATACACTCCTGATCAATATCCTAAGACCAGTCAAAAAATTACAAGAATTTGCCTTTTGCACTTTTGGATCTTAAGAAGGTTCTAAGTAGAGCTTCATAATGCTTAAAGAAATCAAGCACAAGAGAGAAAAGCTTTTGTGCAGCCAATTTTTGCAAAACTGCATTTTCACTGAAATATTATTTTTTTAGCTGATCAAAAGTTTTGACACGTTAATTTCTGCTTTGGGAGAGTTTTCGGGTTTTTTGTGCCATGGTTTCAAACTTTGGATCAGCTAATGAACAGCCTATTTCAGTTAAATTGTTGTTTTCAATAAATTCCCCGCTCAAATGTTTTTGTGTCTTGCGCCGATTTCTTTTTTAGAATTGTGAAGCTCTACATAGAACCTTAAGAGCCAAGAGTGCAAAATACAAATTCTTGAGATTTTGATCAGGAGTGTTTATCTGTACAAAGACAGAAAGCGTAGCATACTTTTCAGTAACATGCATTTATTTTATGAAAACGTGTTCAGTACAAATGTGGACTAACAAACAACTGGTCTGCGGTACATCACACACTGACACAGCACTATGTTTATATATAACTGTTGGACATGACCCCTCAGTAACTCTCTCTTCAGTGCTCAAATCTGGATCAGGGTTTCTGTGATGTATTTGCTACAGGTTTACCCAGTATGCACTGCTTCTAATAACAACAGTGATGTTACAGTGATTAATATAATCTGTAATTCAAACAAATCAGTCAGTTTAATCAGAATGTAAAACAAAGCTAGTTCACCATACAGTCAAATGAACCATGTGTTTATACAGCAGTTGTAAGAGTCGGTGATATGCACGCCGGATGGCGCATCCTTCAGGCATTTAACCAGCATCAGCACCGTTTATGCACCTTAGATAGCAGTGTTATCATCATCATCAGAGACACAGAGTCATTAGACTGATGGAAACACACTGAAACTGCAGAGAGAAATCATTACCACCTACATGAGTTTAACACTGACCTGCGCTGCAGATTAAAACCGCACAAACAAAAGTATATAAAAAAAATTCTTCAGATTAAAAATCTAGAAAATGATGGAGATCAGTTCAGAAACTTTTGGTTGAATCAAAGTGTCCCTTCTTTTAACTCGACTGCGTCCCGATGACACGAAGGATCTCCCTCTGAATCCGAGCCTCCTGCGTGTTAATGTTGGCATCGCCCACCTGACCGTCCTCGTACCTGTACGACAACACATGCCATCTTTTTGTGATCTTTTATTAAAAACAAGAAAACTAATTTTCTCTAAGATTAAAATAATACAGATTCATAAAAAAAGAAAAACTCACACAAAGAAGAAACGTGTGCAGACGTGATCAGGAACCGGACACACCCATATATTCCCATGTTTTTGCAGCTCTTTAGATGTTATGACTGTATAATGAACAAGCATAGCGTAACTGTTTACGCCTAAATTTATATATAGTCTTATGCATAACATAATTCCATGTTTTATTCATTTTGAAGAACACATCCTTTTAAGAAAACAAACATTTCTACAATTACTATTTCTTTAATGAAGTGAGAACAACATGTGGCCTATAGTAATTATTTTTTATTATTTAAATATTACATTCATTCATTATCTTCCGCTTAATCCTCTACTAGAGTTGTGTTGGGCCCCCAGTTCCCATGCCCATCCAGGGGAGAATGTTTCAGGCGCTGTGCAGATACACACAGAAAAGGGCGCCAATCCATCGCTAGGCTTTACATATTAATAACCTAAGGCCTGGGAATTCAAGTTCGAATCCCGATTTGGGTGAAGTTTCCATGGTCTCGCCGGTGGGTTTTCTTCGTGTTTATGGGTTTCATCCCACATTCCAAAAACATGGATTCAAGGAGAATTGGATGTTTTGAATTGCATATAAATTGCCCCTATGTACACTGTGTGCAGAATTATTGGGCAAATGAGTATTTTGATCACATCATCCTTTTTATACATGTTGTCCCACTCCAAGCACTATAGGCTTAAAAGTCAACTACCAATTATTTAAATCAGGTGAAGTGCATCTCTGTAATGAGAAGAGGTGTGGTCTAATGACATCAACACCCTATATAAGGTGTGCTTAATTATTAGGCAGTTTCCTTTCCATTGGCAAAATGGGTCAGAAGAGAGATTTGACAGATTCTGAAATGTCAAAAATTGTGAGATGTCTTACAGAGGGATGCAGCAGGTTTAAAATTGCAAAACTTGAATTGTGATCACAGAACAATCAAGGGTTTCATGGCAAATAGCCAACAGGGTCGCAAGAAGCGTGTTGAAAAATAAAAACTGCCCATGAATTGAGGAAAATCAAGCGTGAAGCTGCCAAGATACCATTTGCCACCAGTTTTGTCATATTTCAGAGTTGCAACGTTACTGGATTGTCAAAAAGCACAGGGTGCGCAATACTCAGGGATATGGCCAGGGTAAAGAGAATGCTGAAAAACGGCCACTTTTAAACAAGAAACACAAGATAAAATGTCAAGACTGGGCCAAGAAATATCCGAAGACTGATTTTTCCAAGGTTTTATGGACTGATAAAATGAGAGTGACTCTTAATGGGCCAGATGGATGGGCCCGAGGCAGGATCAGTAAAGGGAAGAGAGCGCCACACCGACTCAGATGTCAGCAAGGTGAAGGTGGGGTACTGGCATGGGCTGGTTTCATCAAAGATGAACTTGTGGGACCTTTTTGGGTTGAGGATGGAGTGAAGCTCAACTCCCAGACCTTTGGCCAGTTTCTGGATGACACTTTCTTCAAGCAGTGGTACAGTAAGAAGCCGGTATCGTTTAAGAAAAACATGATTTTTTATTTAGGACAATGCTCCAACCAAATACTGGCTATAACAGTCTCTATTTTTTAAGAAGTTATTATCCTTAGGAGCACTTGTAACTCAGACACGTATTTTGGATGAAAGAGCCTGGCTTTAATGAAGGATCTCCGTTGTAGTTTAACCCTACATTATTTAAAATGTTTGAAGATGGACCAGTTTAATTCTTCCACACCAAAAATGACTTAATGAATTAGTGTACTGGGATACATTAATACTGGAACATTATGTTGACTGACTCGCCCACCAACTACGTTAATAACTCCATAATTGACTCAGTAACTGAGTGACTGGCTGACTCTGTAACCTTACTTATTTACTCACTCACCTTCACAGAGGGCAACACAATTGAGATTACGACTCTGCAGGAACCTCGACTGTACAGCAAGACACTGTAATAAACCAAGAATACATGTAAAGGATTTAATAATCTACAAGTTTATAACAGTATGATCAGTATAACTATTATAACAACTATTATTTTCATTATAACTATTTAAAAAAATGCTTTGTTTATCTCATCTTAAAAATATGACGATTTTTTTTTATATTATTATAATTCTTAATTAGGTAGCAATAATGAACTAATAAATAATAATTCATTCATATAATAAATAAAATAATTGTTAAAATATTTTAATACAATAAAAATAATAACATTAAAAACACATTTCTGGCATATATTTAGGCAAACTGTCAATTTACACATTTCAATAAAGAATAATGGCTAATTTAATCTAATACAAAAAAATTATTTATTAGTTATATAACACAGTGGGTAGCACTTTCCCTGGGTTCTATTTACTCTGTGCTTGGGTGGAGTTTACATGTTCTCCACATGTCTGTGGGATTGCTTTGGGATTAATTATTAGTATTATTATATTATGTAGATGAGGCATGAAGGAAAATGAAGCATACCTGTGAGATGGTGTTAACTCGGTTATAGTGGTGTACTAGCTCCTCTTTAGTGGGCATATGGTGCTGTCCTTTACCCATCCCTAAAAGAAATGCAACACAATTAGCCGGGGGTTTTCTAAATATTTTATCACTGTATTAAAATGGCTTCTGTTTTAATCGACCCTCATGACAACATGTGTAAGGAAGTGCAGGAGTTCCCCTACCTGAGTACCCAAAAGAGATACTGGAGATGGGGCTGAGGTAGATGCCCTTTCCATAGGCTGCACCGTGCAGCTTGGGTTAGAAAAAACAGGTCACCAGGTCACACTTACCAGTTTGAAAATGAGTCATACAGCATTTACCAGGAGTCGTATAAATGAAGTGTATGTAATATAAATTATAAATATAAATTTATGTCTTATGTTGAATTACTTTTAGTTAACTGTAGGATTATATAATTGATTGTAGGATTCATTCATTACTAAAGAAAAAAATAATCCGATCTCTAAAAAATTTTTTTTTCAGCCATGAGCTGGCTGTTTTGCTCTGATGATCACTCAGAGCTGTAGCTTTTATGAGGGATTCCTTCTTATTGTAATTATTAAACTAACATTAGTCCAGAGTTGAGTATTTGGTGGGGGAAAACATGAGAAAGCATACAAACATATATATTCCTGTTATTTAAATATATATATATATTGCCACGAGTGGAGCAGAACCCATGTGGAAGTGCTGAAGTGCAGAATGGAGCAAATGGACTTTATTACGAGAACAAGGAAAAGGTACAAAAACAAGAAACATACCTTTTACACTTAAAATGTCTTTTACATTTTTTCTCTTTTAACTATGCTGGCTGTTGTGACCAAAAAGACTGGGTGAGCATGAACCGCCCCATGAGTTTGGGTAAGCTTCACTATGTGTTAGCCGAACCTGGGGTTAAGCAACAGCACCCACTCTGTCTGTGAAACTAGGATGGACAGGGCCCCCTCTACTGTCCCAGCGCAGGTGATCCATCTGCTGAAGTCCCAGATGGTAAGTAACCTTTTTGCCCATTGTTCCCTTAAAGTATGTTATACATCCTAAAGTATGTAAACGTCCTTGTGCTTGCGCAATAGTAACAGCAGCACCATCTGACACTTGTTTTGATTTGTGGGGGTCAACACACACTATAAATTATGAGCAGGTGCTCGGTGGTATTTTATGTTGCGTTTAGTATGTTAATTTAAATATCATTTCAGAACTGTTATTCGTCTGTTTTTACCACATTTTACCAGCATAACAAGTTAATAACTTTATTTTGTCCCTAAATGAGATGTGGCTAAACCAAATGATAGCTGTATCATAATGTGGTGCACTCCTACATACATGTTCATACATACGACTTGGATCTCATTGGTTGTTATACTGTACCTGCAGCTTGGTGTAGGAAGCATTTACTAATCCATTACGTAGAATAGAGTGCCAGTTCTCTATGTGCGATCCACTGTTACACATAATAGAAATAACAGAATTACACGTCATTGTTAATAAAATATAAGCATTAGATTTTATTATTCATGCAGAATCATGATGTAACACAATGCTAATATTTTATATTAAGAAACGTAAGATGAGCTACAGCACAATAATAAATCAGAGAATAATAAACATCTGGAATCTGGAAACAACAGTGTAGTTGTGTGTATGTACTCACTGAAAGGCAAAGGTGCTACCATACAGTTTCCTGGCTGTGCGGAATCGAGCCTCTTTGGCTGGAGGACTACTGAGTAACAGAAACTGGTGGGTTGTGTGCATAAATTTCAGTTGCTGTCAGGAGACACAGATGTAAAGATGCAAAATGTATTATAAGAAAATATTTTATTATCTATAAATTAATCAAACTAAAATGTCTTACTCGGCTTATGGGCAACTTTACAATGTGAGATCGATTACTGGAGATGATCCTGCAACCAAAAAATTATACAAAGCATTGCATGAACTCACATCCTTCTGGTCATGCAACCGATCGGTGTGGTTTTATATTATTTTTATTATCTTGACGATCTAACCATCTGTTATCTATCTCCTCGATGAACCTAAATTACTCTTTCCTTCTCATACATTAAATAAGTTACAGAATTTTTTGTCCTAGGGTGGCACGGTGGAGTTTCATGTTCTCCCCCTGTCCGCGTGGGTTTCCTCCAGGTTGTCCGGTTTTCTCCCATAATCCAAAAACATGGATTCAAGGTAACTTGAATGCCCTAAATTGTCCCATATTCTGTGTTTGTGCGTGTGGTTGTGTAAGTCAATGTGTGCCCAATGATCGATTGGCGGCCTGTCCTGGGTGTATCTGTCCAGCACTCGATTCGTTCTCCCCTGGATGGGCATGGGGAACTCCACCGTTATCCTCATAGCAGATTAAGTGGAAGATAATGAATGAATGAATTTAGTGATATGATTTGTTTATGTATTTTAAGCATTTCAATGGGCTTTTGTCTTGAAAGGTTCATGTTTAAGTTTAAAAAGTTTGTTTTACTGTTTTCTAGTCCTGGTTGTATGTCCTGATTTGATATGATTTACTTTATTCTGCAGATATGTTCATCCAAAGCAACTGTAGCAGATTAGAAAAAATGCCTGTTACAGCGGTGATAGGAACATAGTGTGATGTCATCTACATCAGCCAGCAGTTTTGTATTTATTACTCTTAAGGAAGTCCATTCCTGTGCTCCATAAATCCTGTCTCCGGTGCTTTTTGTGTCCCTTTGTGTGACTGGGACTTATAAGCACAAGATCAAACTTTCCTCCGTTTTAGTTTGCATTATATATTTTATTACCCTCCATTTTTTTACCCTTTTGCTCCTAGAAACATCTTTTAAAGTTATTGTAGGCTAAACACAGGAATTCAACCATCTGTTCTTTCCCCTCACAATTCCATTGTCATTGCATTAATTCAGTTCTAATTAGCATTATTGTTGACAGCATGTGAGCTCAGCACACCATTGTTTACCTTATCAGTTAATTGAATGAAAATTTTGACCACTGGTGTTAGGATCAAGCACTATCACTGCGTTGCACTCACCACTGTAACAGAGGATGTGCGAGTGGATCCAGCTTATCCATCTGTTTCTTTATCTCTATGTAAGAGCCCTTAACAAATACAGCAACATCTTTATTAAAACCAAATGAATATCATTAGTTAGATACAATGATATTGTAGAATTAAAATAATACACTTTCTTACACTGCTTACTTGAGTTATTTCTCGTATGGACATGATGCTGTCAAGAGCTTTCTGCAGTCTATCATAGCTTCGTTTCTGTTAAGGAGTAGGAGTTTTAGCATTATGATAAATCATACGCATTATAAGGAAATAATCAATGGTAAAAATGTGGTACCTTAGGGTTAAAAGCCAAAGCTTTTGTATCAACTGGGTCGACCACAGATGGATATGGATCGAAAATTATGCTTTTACGGGAGGATTCAAGAGCAGTTCTGCACATTGCCACCAGCAAATCAACAACCTGCAGATATTGTAAGTAAAAATGAGCAAATAAACCTGCTACAAGATATTCCTTACAATGTAGATTATTCATTTTAAAGTGAAATTATGTTGTAAGGTTAAAGTTAGGTTAAGGTTAAGATTAGGGTAGTAATATGTATGGTTCAGGTTTGGGAAAGTCTCTAAAAAATGGATGGAAGTCTATGTTAAGTCCCCACATAAGTGTGTGTGTGTGTGTTACCTCTGCTCCAGTAGCCACCTCCTCCACAGCACCTGACATGACTCCAAGTGTGTAGAAGGAAAATACACACAGTTCTCTGGTACACACAGCTGGCTGCATAGACGCACAAATCTCAATTAGTAAAATCCAAATGCAGTAAATTTGTCCCTTTACTTTTTTTAGACAAGTTAAATAAAACCTATATGGTTTAAACAAATAATTAATGACCTTATATATTGATTATTAATAGATATATATGATATGTCACACTCAAAATGAAAACGCACCTTTCTTTTTCTCCACTTACTGTCAATGTTATCTCTTCCACTTACTGTAAAGATGAACTTCATAGTTTTTCAATGACAGACTGTAGTCCATCTGTTTGTGGACTACAGTACATACTGTGTTAAGTCTTCTTTATTCTGTTCTGATGGTCAGGACCCCAATAGTACCACCACTGAGCAGGAACTATTGGGTTGGTGCATTATTCCTATCCCAGCAGTGTAACTAAGGTGTTTAAATAAAACTACAGCAGCAGTGCTGCACTAAAACCCCCTCACCGCACCAGTGTCACTGCATAACTGACAATAAACAATACACCACCCAAATTATACTTGTTCTGTGATGGTCCTGACCAACAGAAAACAAAGAACCAACAGAGAATAACCAAAGAAAAAAAAAAACAGATGTACGACAGTCTGTATTTGTAAAACTACAACGTCCATCTATATGGTAAGTGGAGGAAATACATAATGGAGCACGAAAAAGGTGTGTCCAAACTGTTGACGGATTCGAGCAATAAGAATAATTAAGAAGTTGTTAAAAATAAATGCACCTCAATGGCAATCTGACTTATGTGAATGGTTGAAGTTTTGTATAATATTTTGGATGAATGCCGTCCCACAAGTGTATATTGGACTCAAAATGTTGTGTAATGTAGTCAATATAGGATGTCCTTAGCTGGAATAAACTTCACAGATTTAATCATAAACGCTTCAATTACATTTACCTTAAGCATGGAGCCATTCTGGAAGACATGCTGTTCATCACATACCACACAGTACTCATTCAAAGTTGGAATTCTTTGTTCTGAATATTTCATGATCTACAAAAAATTTTTTTTAAGGAAAATTATTTTTAAAAAGCATTTTAAGCATTATAAAGCTAAAATAATTTTAATACAAAATCAAGTGTCAGTTATTACAATAAAAATAATTTGTGTGTGTGTCTGTGTGCTTTAATTGAATAAATATCTGTACCTGTACTAGGAAGCCATACTCAAGTGTGGGAATACTCTTGCAGTGAAGAAGTGCTTGTGAAGAAAAGAACAGCTCAATCAGTTGTTTGGTGGTGATCTGTACTGCAGATCTGGAAGCAGGGACTGAAACACTCTGCACACACATCACAAACACATTTTTGAAAAAGGCACAAACACATAATGGATAAAACATACTCTCTAAAAATACTTGCACTCTAAATAAAAATAATGTAAAATATTTGCTCAACATTTAGTATACCTAAAGTCAATTTATTCTGAGCATCAAATATACCTACAAATTTTTTCAAACAAAGCTCTTTCACATTCTTGTTGTTTCAACTTGAAAACAATCTGTAATATTTAAAAAATATTTTTTTTTTAAGAAAAAGTCTAACAGGACTTGATTTTTACATGAATAAATTTAAGTAAGATAAAGTTTTTTTTAAGAAACTTTTTTTAAAAATAAATCTTAAGATCAATTTACTCACTATATTTTCAGATCATTTTACTTGATTTTATGTACATTTTTTCTTGATTTGTAACTTCTTTACATATATTTTTTGTTGTGCATTTGTGCTTTATTACAGACTAATGATAAATAATAAAAAGCCAGTCCTCTGTCTCAGACAATATGTCCGTAATTCACAGAGGCAGACAGATAGTATTAGAATTGTGCTGCAACTATGTGGTAAAGGCGGAATAACAAAAGTTTTACATCGTTTTTTAATGATTTATTTATTCTGACTTGCTATAAACAACACATTATAAGACTGAAGTCGTGGGCTGTTCGGGATTTGCTGCACTTGAGACATTCCTTGTTAAGAACAAAGACAAAAAAGAACATAAAAGAGGCTTGATTCTGTGAATAGTTAAGCTTATGTATTGACCGAGATGTTTGTTTTTGACACTGATTAACCTGGAAAAGTGATAAAAATGCAGTTGCTTTCATAAAACTCTTGCAGATGCCAGAATTTGTAATAAATTCAACATTTTCACCATAAGATAAAACGTATAAAACAACCTTTACTCATATTTACTAGAAGTGCTAATAATAATAGCCAACACTGTATGTATGCACACCAAAGGCTTGTTTATCTGACCTGTCCATTGGAAGCGTATGTAAGTAAGTCTCCTCTGGGCATCTTCATTGTGCAGGAGACAGAGCGACTCATTAGGCGGCTTACTCTCGGCTCAGGTCCTGGCAGTCTCCCTTTCTCCCCAGGACCCTGGATCAGAGGAACGTTGGTGCACCTGAAATTATGAGGAGCTATCAGAATAATTCACTAAAACTGGTCCTGAGACAAAGAATTAATTTCAAATTAATCTTGCACAAATAAGGTATGTATCAATATGTAAGTAGTTAGTTTCCAGTACTTGGTTATTGGTGTAAAGATGCTGAGACCAGCACGGAATTTTTTGATGGTTCCTCCAGCCTTAAACCAGCTGTGCCTCTTCTTTTGCTGAGCTCTCAAAAATTCATTACTAAGGAGCCTCCACTGATTTGATATGAATGTGGAAAGGATTCTGGACAGAAAATGTTTAAACAGTTGTTAGAATAATCATTATGATAATAATTATGGAAAAAAGGTATAATAAAAGACATTTAATTATTCTATAATGGCCTTAATTAAAAAATTAATTACAAACATGTTCTTTTGTATATCTTTTCACATAAATATGAAAGTTGAGTTTGATGTGGAAGTAGTTCAAATGTAACTGTATGGGATCGGTCTTTAAATTCCATATGGATTTTTTCTTAAAGTGCATTACTTAATGATTTGTTGCCTTTGCAAACTTCTCTAAACTATACAGCTGTTTTAACAATAAAGGAAACTAGCTACATAAACATTATATAAACAATGACCTTTTCATGAACTGTAGGATGGCATGAAGAAAGTTTTGGTTAGGAGTGAATAGGAAAATATTTTGCAGACATGTACCCAATACTTTTTAACATGATGTTTAAGTATTGTCTTGAACTAATGGAACAATAGCAATTATTGCTCCATGCACACCCACTATCATCTATATA
>JAOUQT010053069.1:0-10748 GCA_025769995.1 Xyliphius kryptos | reverse complement strand
CTGTTTCAACCCTGTGTTCTGATCCCAACCAAGTTGGGATATTTGTAAGTCGCTTTGGATAAAAGCGTCTGCTAAATGACTAAATGTAAATGTCTGTTTCCTCCATGTTCTCCACTCCCCCCAGTTTAAGATTAATTGGATGCTCCAAACTTGCCCCTTTAAATACTGTGAGCATCAGTGTGAGTGTCCAGTGATAGATTGGCACCCTGTCCTGGGTGTATCTGTCCAGCACCCGAAACCTTCTTCACTGAATGGCCATGAGGAACCGCCCATAACCCTAGTATAGGATTAAGTGAAAGATAATACATGAATGGATATTTTGTATCAGCCAATTTTTTGTTAATTTTAAAAACATGAAAAACTGAAGAATTTAATGACAAATTCCATAAACCAGAATATTCTCAAAAAAATAACAACAGAAAACTGCAAAAAAGTTGTACAGTAAGACTAGTTGAAAGATTTAGAATGATGGAAATAAACAATATTTTGTCAAGCTGCTAAGACAGCAGCATCATATGCTCTGCCCGGCAGACCAACACACATTATGACTCAACAGCTGGTCATCCACAAGTGCCTGCAGCACAATTGATGGCCATTACTTCCAACTTACAAAGTCCTTATATCCTACTGCTGAAGTGGGGTCCATGATGCATGTGCCATTTAGTTAACCATATACCTGTGTTAGAAGATGCACTGTGTAACTTACATTGTACCTCCAAGACATCCAGTGATCTAGTGTCCTTATTACTTTCATTCTTATTGCTTGAGAATGCACACACTACAGTGTACTGCAAACATGTAGCCAGCTTATATAAAGCAATAGTAATTCTTGGCATGGTTGAATAGTGACAGGAACTGACCGGCTCTTAGGATGGTCCAATCTGGCTCATTGCTTTTTAATGGCTGCTTTTGACCGAATCCAAAAGCTTATCTGTGAAATGGCTGTTTGCTTTATTGTCCCAGAAAAGTCTGGATCATTTGTGTTCCCAGATGTATCCTGGAGATCTTTCAGTTTTTGGCGTAATTGTGGTTGGAAACACAACTTAAGCAGCATTTTTTGGTCAAAATTTAAAAAAAAACTTGTAGCAATTGCCATGAATTCAGAATTCATAATACAACATTTGTCGTATAACATTTGTCATAAGCCTTTGTCAATGTACATAAATGTTCGTAATCACGGGCAAAGTTTTTTTAACAATACTAGCCATCTTCTCCTAATCCCAGGTGGCAAACATTATTAGAGGCACATTTCATTGAAGGATTATATAATAAAAACAAAAGGGCATGAAATTGGCAAAATAATATGTTGATACAGATTTAACTAAATGAAAAACGATGGCAAATACAAAGTATATAAACAACAAAATAACAAAAACAGAGTTGAATACAGGGCGGCACAATCACTTGTTGTTAGAACGTTTGCCGTTCAGCACTAGTGACCAGGTTCGAATCACAACATGGGTGGGGTTTCCATGTTCTGTGTCCACCTGGGTTTCGTCCAGGTTTATCGGTTTTCTTCCACAGTCCAAAATCATGTATTTGAGTTAAATAGACTGCTATAAATCACCCTTATGTAGTGTCTGAGTGAGTGTGTGTCCAGTGAAAAATTGGCACCCTGCCCAGGGCCCGAAATATTCTCCCCTGGGCAACCCTAGTATAGGATTAAGCAGAAGATGAAGGATGGATGGACAATGTTATATAAAATGCAGAGCACTCCTGAAACTTTCCCATAGGCCCTGCAGATTTGAAAATCTCTGATATTAATAAAGCTGTATGTCTTAATACACACATTTCCATTACTACTACCACAACATTATCCTGTCTGTCAACAACCTGCCTAAGCCCAAATGTGAATAGAGCAGCTGATAGACCAGACAATATACAATGTGAAAGTTTAAATTTCTATCATGTGACTTTTATGAAACAAATGGAAAAGTTACATCTAAACTAGAAACAAGAAATTTGAGAAACAATTAGATTGGGGGACATCCCTTGCTAAGAACCAAAATCAAAATTTGCATTTATTAAAAAAAAGATATATAAAAAAAATAAAAACAATTTAAAAAACACATAAAAAAGCTAGTTTTCTCACAAATTCAATAGCATTTAAATCAGGTCCTACATTTCATGGCTCTGTAAAAATGTAAAAAGGAAAAGGGTGATCTCCTCCTGTGTGCTGCATGTGTAAAAGTGCAACTCAGAGAAAATGTCTGTACCTGATTCTGTGGTCATTATCGGTAGTCCGTGTGTGAAAGTGGTATAAGAAAATATTAAGAAACTTTGAATAAGCACTGTTGGAGCTAAGTCCATATTGCAAAAAAGTCATTACACTCCCCTAGACAGGCTGTTGGGGAAAAAGTTCAGCTACCCCATTAAGTGAGTGAGCTATTGGCACTCATTTATTTTTCTTCAGGCCAGAAAAAGAAAAGAGGCAAGGAAAACGAATAGGAAAGACTAATATTTTACCTTCTTATCCCACTGCATGATCATGTCTAAGTATCGGTTATATCTTCTTTGTTGTCCTTTTGTTTAAGGAAAAATGTGTGTAATGGTTGCAGTTATTAAAGCAGTTAAATCTCAGTTGTGCAGGTGATTATTACAGGAGTACTGCAGATCAGAGATGGCATTCTCATGGTCTACAGGATTCATCTTTTGTTTTTATTTTTTTTATCTTTAATGTTTAACTGTTTTTACACACATCATTTTAATATAATTAGCAATACAAGGGAATCCTATGAAGAAAAAAAAACTTTATTATTCAGATGAGTTGCACTGAATGCTGTCAGCCAGGTGTGTGTAGTCTTAACAGTAGCTGCTGGTGCCAATTCTCAAAAAGGCTTCCAAATGATTATCAGTGAGGGTGGACCATTATCTGGAATTTATTATTTTTATGTGGGGATCCGGCTGATTCAAATAAGTAGGTTGATCTAAAAACTGCAGTCAAATATGTGGCACAGTTTCCTATGTTTGTAAGAAAATGTGCCACATAAACTTTTTCTTTCAATGAATGTACAAGTATTTGTACATTAATCGCTGTTTAAAAAATTCTATGCAACATATAAATAAACTTACTCTTACAATACTATAATTAAATGTAAACATAAATATAACTCACAAGCGATAATTACCACAAAGTATCAACAGCAGAAAAAAACAAACTGGAACCATAAGCTAACAGCATGGCATATAATATCTTTATCCTGAAGCCACTGTGAACCCTGACCCGATTAAGTGGTGACAATTAACTTATGAAAACTCACTGCCAGTGTCATGCAAAAATGATAAATAAATACCAGTAGGGGGAGCAAACCTCATAAATAGGTGGAAGTCTCTACAGAACATGACATGGAGAGTTCTACCAAGTAAACTGTGGGATCGACCGGTGGATCACAATCGGTTTATTGGGCACACCAAATTTAGTCATTTAAATCACTTATCTTGATTGTGTACTTGGTAAGGGGTTTGGGCTAGGTACCTTCACTAAAAAGCAATCCCAGAGGCCCCTGAACCTGTGTAACTTGTAATTTATATTTAAAAATTACAAATTTTAACTTAAAAAAAAAATTTGTGGCAATTTCCACAATTTTAAAGTTGGACCAACCATACAATTTCATCACTCTATACCTGGGTGTCATCTCAGGAGACTGGCAGAAAACAGACAAGTACGCATTTCGAATTCTTACACTTGGCAGCAAAAAAAGCTATTACAAGGAAATGGTTTCACGTGGCACCCCCAACAGTAACTCACTGCACAGAAATTGTTAAAAAGAATAATAGTTTAAAAGAGATTAAGCAGTTAAAGAGAGAAAAGACTGCAAAAATGCACAGTTAGTGGAGGACATTGAACTACATAATAATGTAAATCAGGACTAAATGTGGATGAAATATGATGTAACCACTCTTTTTTTGGTTTAGTATGTAATCCAAGCCAATACCAAAAAACAGGTTCAAAAAAATGTGTATTGTTTAATATGTTGTACTTTTGTTTTTAATCCAGCAAATTAATGGCTTCATAATCTCTCTGACCATCTTGGTCTGTAATGTCGGGTTTACAATTGACATACAGCTTAAATTATTAGATAAGGTCATGAAAATACAGTCTTTATAACATCAGAAAGATCAAAACTTTCTTTCCTGAACAGGCTGCTCAATTGTTTGTCCAAGCCCTCATCCTATCCCGGCTCGAATACTGTAATGCATAGTTTGCTGGTCTCCACGTTTGCACAGTCAAGACTCTACAGCTAATTTAAACTCAGCCACTCAATTTGTGTTCAATCAACCCAAGCAAACTAAGCAACTGAAGGAAAGATGATTGTGGCCAATTACAGAGATAACCTGAAAAAGGTGCCTCGAAGGTGCCTCACCTCCAAGGTGCCTCACCTCCAAGGTGCCTCACCTCCAAGGTGCTTCCAACAAGACAATGGGCCTAAGCACACAGCTAAAATAACAAAGGAGTGACTTCGGAACAACTCTGTGACCATTTTTGACTAGCCCAGCCAGAGTCCCGACCTAAACCTAATTAAGCATGTCTGTGGAGAACTGAAAATGGCTGTCCACCAACGTTCACCATCCAACCTGGTGGAACTGGAGAGGGTCTGCAAGGAAAAATGGCAGAGAATCCTTAAATCCAGGTGTAAAAAATGTTGCATCATTTCCAAGACGACTCATGGCTGTACTAGCTCAAAAGGGTTCTTCTACTACTTATGACCATGTGATATTTAGACATGTAGACATTTTAATAAATGTGCAAAAATGTCTACATTTCATTTTTTCTATCAAGATGGGGTGCTAAATGTACATTAATGAGAAATAAAATGAACTTTTTATTTTAGCAAATAGCTGCAATAAATCAGAGTGAAAATTAAAGATGTCTGAATACTATACATGTTTAATAATTCATTTTTTTAATTGCAAAACTGCCACAGAATGTTTTTTCCATATTGTCTCTTTCTTAGTAAAATTAGCATTACCAGAAATTATAAATCATGTCAAGATCAAAGTCTTCCACACTGCTGTCAACTAATTGGTAAACATAATGGTTAAATAAATAAGTGTTTGTAATAAGGTTAACAGTGAGTGGATATTTGACTCCCATCTGAAATGCATTCTATGTCTCCTTCTTTTAAAGTGACACATGGCTACATGTACAAGTATACAACACACTGAGAACTCTGCAAAAAGCCGAAGTAAATGCTTAAGTGGAAGTTACAACGGTGTAAACCATGTTGTCAAAACCACAAGTGTGGTAGTAGCCAATCAAGTGCAAGTGACTGGAATACACTGTACGCTAATTAGGTTGTTATGGTGGCAGGTGGCAAATGGAAGCGAGGTCATGATGTGTGACGTTAGCCGTCATGAAGCTAGCTGCTGTGGCATTAGTGGAAGAGTGAAAATGTCAGTGTAAATATCTAGCGCACACTAAATGTCACCAAGCCTGTTCCCTTTTTAACTTCAGCCCACCCAAACTGCTCGTTCTCTAATCAGCTCCTCCACAGTCACATGTGGCTGCCGATTACGTAATACCCATTAAACTTGTAACCTGATTTCTTATTTTTTATTAAAGCTGTCAGAGATGTTGGTGGGTTTTAAGACAGATTTTAAGACAAATATGAAAACCTTACGTACGAATAAATATCAATTCATTTTCACAGCATTTTATGTGTTAAATAATATTATACAAAATAATTACAGAAGAAAATCCATGAAACATCTATACGGATAATAATTATAATCATGCAGATAAAACCCTGTTTATGGCACCACACACACAAATATATTTTACAGTACCAGTCAAAAAGTTGGACTTAGGTCCTCCGATGCTGGCAAAACCAACATTTAGGCTGTCCTCCCTGGGTGGCAGATCATTTAGTGTGGTTGCCCCACTCTGTGGAACTCTTCCACCTCCTCTTCAATCGGTCTTATCATTTCCTCTTCAAATCTCTATTAAAATCTCATCTCTTCAGTTAACTATGTTTTCTTTGTTACTTTGTTTACTTTACTGTATTGTATTTTTAATTTTTTTTGCATTGATGTAAAGCATCCTTGGGCATCTTGAAAGGCGTTAAATAAATTGAAATTATTACCATTATTTATGATCCAACTATTGTACTTTGCAACAGGTTCCAATTACAGTAAAGATGGATTATGTAGCTCTACAATTTCAGAATGCAGTTCATCTGTTTGTGGAATACATACTGTGTTTGTGCCTTTTGCTGGTTGGTGCATTATGCCTATCCCAGCAGTGTCTGTGAGGTGTTTAAATGAAACCACAGCAGCACTACATCAGGGTCTCTGTAAACGTGCCAACAAAGCATACACCACCCAAATTTTTACCCGTTCTATGATGGTCCTGACCAATAGAAAATAAAGAACAAACTGGGAACTAACAAAAAATAAAATAGAATTTTTATTAAATGTGCCATACTTGTTAATATCTCATTGTATGTCATGTTTTGTGATGTATACATTCAGATATTACATTATAAACATTAGAACTTACTTTTTCAGAAGAGGGTTGCAAGCAATGTTACTGGAGAAAAAGGCTGTTACACCCCCTGGGAACAGCGCAGATCCTTTGTCAAGCAGATGCAGACACACACAAAGCTTCTGGAGAAGGGCGCATCAGATTTCTATCTGAAGGAAAAAAAAGATATATCATTGATTGATTGATTGATTGACACCATTCTTCCACATTAATTATTGTCATGACAGGATAGGTATTTAGCTGTTTTAAAGTATTCATATAAATGATTAGTAGTATTTGTATTATGAATTCTTAATGATCTTTAATGGCAGTTCATTGTCAATGTGAATTGTCAGTTTTGTGTTTTTAATCAGTATTTTTTTATAAATTTATATTTATAATAATTATTCAATAATAAGTTTATGATTTATTATATACAGTATAACTGAACAGGCTACTCAGCTGCTGGTCCAAGCACTCATCCTATCCCAGCTTCCACATCCAGGCCTTTACAGCTGGTTCAAAACTCTGCAGCCCGACTTGTGTTCAACCAGCCCAAGTGTCACTCCATTACTTCTCTCTCTCTCTCCATTGGCTCCTGACTCTGATCTACAGGACAATTTCTGGATCTGCCCCCTCATACCTTCACTCCATTCTTTCACAATCCAGTCCAACTCACTTGCTGCACTGTAGCGATCGCCTGGTGATTCCAACTTACTATGGTGCTACTGCTCACTGCAAGATTCTAAATGATCTTCCCTTTAAGAAATTTCTCAATATGCATCTTTTCCACAGGCACATTATATTTATTAAATATTTGGTCCACAAATTTGGTAATGCTCAGGTTTGACGATACTACAGTATAGCTGGGTTCTCCTTCACGTCTGACTTCTTCTCGCTTTGGATAATGTACGTAAACCTAATTACACAGAACCCATTGTATTTACTTTGTGCACTTCTACATTTAGCCGTTGTTTAACAACGAAATGTTTGTCCTAAGTAATAAAATGTTAACTTCAGACTACCTGGCTGAAACAAATGTCTTTTAGAAAGTTAAGAAAATTGCACCACTTTTTTCTTAAATGAACACGAGTGATGGAGGAGGGTATGTTCGCAAGAAGGCCGAACGCCCCAGGTGCTGTGGATATGGCATTAAAAGAATGGCGGCGTGATCTGTGTGTGTTCTGTAAGGTGAGTGTGCAGTCTCATTAGAGAGATAAGAAAGAGGAGATAGTAAGCTCTGATTTAGGGGTGATGGGGTCATGAGCTTTTATAGTGTGAAGGTTATCGTACATCTTCAGAAGCAAATTAGGAGAAAAGATGAAGCAAGGATAGAAGAAAAGAATCCTGTAGTGATGCTGTGCATTTTAATGCTTCGCCACTCAGGAGACAAATGATCAAAGTGAATATTATTTCACTCAACTCTGCCAAAGACCCATGGCTCTATTAACTCTGGCATGTCTTATTTTTTTAAAATACTACCTTAACACTTAAGGCTGATAAGCAATGTCCTATTTCAGGAAAATGAATAAACTGATTTCAAGTATTACATTAATTTTGGTATCATGAATCTGATTAGAGTTGATTGTAATATTCAGCATGGATTTATCGGAAGAGGGAAACATCTCACACCTGTGTGTATTAGCAGAATATGTCAACAAATACATTTTTCACCCATTCCCATCTCTACATACTTATAAAGATGTAAATTAATAAGCGCCATGCTAATTATGGGTTTCTCATAGGAGGAGTTTCTCTCCTGTGGGGATCCTGTCTGATTATCCCACCCATCTTTGTGTATTTATGTAAATATGTGTGGCAATAATGAGATGCAGAAGGCTGCTCCTTCATCTCGTGTCTGGTCTTGTATTAATCTGCCTTTTTTTTCTTTTTGTTTAATGGATTGCTGCAGGACCAAACTCTTAACAGGCACATCTTCGTTGGAATTGTATTTTCTGACCTTGTCTCCAAAGCTCTATAGGTTGGGTTTTATTGAGCTTATGCCAAATAAGGAGGTCTACTTGTGCCTGATATTAATCAGACAGGACCGTATTTTTTACCTTCATCTCCCTTGTGATTTATTGAATTGATCTTCTAGTGCTTTTCATTGTGACGGTCTATATTGAGCAAGTCTACACTACATTAGAGCCTGTTAGCTGCTATTACATGGTCCATTTAGTTTAAGCTTGACTTTAGTTAGTTAGTATCTGCTAAAACATTAACTGAATTGATTTTATTTAGGTTTACCAACTTAAACAAGGGACATGGATATTTGACTTTCAGTTCTGGGGATTCAAGTTCAAATCCTGATCTAGGTGGAGTTTCCATGTTCTTCCCAGGGCGGTTGAGAAACTAGCCTTGCAACCTAAGGATCCTCGGTTCGATTACCGCTTTCACCAAGTACTATGGCTAAAGTGTCCCAACCCCAATTGCCCAAAAACATATACAAGGCTGCCCACTGGGTATGGGTTACACATGGAGAACAAATTCCTTTGTATATGAGCACAGTAGAAAAAAATTAATAAATCACCATCATTTACGTCCACGTGGGGTTTTATCCCCAGATTTCTCCCACAGTCCAAAAACATGGATTTAAGATATGGATTTAAATTTGCTGCTCTAAATTGCCCCTATAGTATGTGTTAGAAAGTCAGTGTGCACAAAAATAGATAGGCCTGGACACCCGTACTCTAAACAATCTGAATATGGCTGGCCTAAATTGTTAATGCTGGACGAGTCCCCCTCTGAGTCTTGGTCCACCCCAAGGTTTCTTCCTAAAAAAAAAAAAAAAGAACATCCTAACAGTGTTTTTTCTTGCCACTGTCACATTGGCTTGCTCTTTGAGGGTTCAGGTTCATGACACTGTAAAGCTCTTTGTGTCTAATTTCTTACAGGCTGGCATTCATCAGACCACTTTGTGCTGACAAGTCAATAATGGGATGTAATTACTGATCTGTTGGACTGGACCGATATCAGTGGAACTGGTGTCTATAAAGCTGGTCTGGTTGTTGGGTATTAATATTATTAATGTGGGTATCTAATGTATATATGTATTATGTATATATGTATTAAATTTTAATACAATAATTGGATTTATAATTTTCCAGTCAGGAAACTCCTGGACCCTGACTGATCTATATTTAAGAGCGGTCACTCCACTGAAACAGTGCTGTGGTTAACATAGTCACATCCACTATGAAAACCTTCCACTTATCTGGCCTCATTCTGACTGACCTATATTCAGACTTTAATACAATAGAACAGTCAGATTTTCATGATTAATAAAGTCTTACATTAGTTTCAATCTTACCTTCTGGAGATGTTCCATTACTAGATGATTTTGGTGACAAATTTGAGGTGCTTTTTAGTGCTTTTCAGCCCAAACCACAGGATGACAATACATATATTTTCACATTGCCAAGAAAAACATGCAAAGCAAAGGTCCCATGGAAACATGTGCTTTAAATACAAAATGGCCCCCAACAGGAAACTGAGTAACACAAGCTAAGTATTCTGAAGACAGCGACCTCTGTAGACAAGGAGGGGAACTACCTAAAGTAACCATGACACCAAGGACTAATAGTTTCTCAACTTCACCAATAATATGTCCTGCTTAATGGCATTTGTACCACTAATCTTTTTATCTGATCTAAAACATTGTAATTTGCCTGCAACTCAACTGACTAATGCAAAACACTTTACCTCAAAAATCCAGTTTCAGTTAGCTGAAAGTCATGACATGGGTCTAAAGGTCTTTCTTTTTTGTTTTATCGACCTGAGCCCAATCATTCAGACGTACATTCAAAATTGTAAACCAGAGACGTCTCTGTTTTCAGAGCCTCCTGGTGTTAACATGTCGATGCAAATCACTTTCCATTATCTTCACCACTAACTTATAGTGAAATTCACTTTTTTTCTGTATTGTCTTTACTCTTTTTTTAACATTCTTCAGTTAAAAGACATAGAGTCACTGTTTTGTTGAACTAACTAGTTCTTCAGTTTCACTTCATAGGCCCAACATTTCAATCACTTTCCTCAGAGTTTGCTGGTTTAATTTGAAGTTCATTGTTACCTCACTGGCTTAGTGGTTAGCATATTCACTTCTTAGCGCAGGGGATTCCCGGTTTGAATCCCAATCTGGGTGGAGTTTGCATGTTCTCCCCATGTCTGCGTGGGTTTCTCCGGGTTCTCCAGTTTCCTCCTTCATCCCAAAAACATGAAGGTAAATTGAATGCTCTAAATTGCCCTGTATAGTGTGTGTATGTGTGTGACTGTGTGAGTGAGT
>JAOUQT010053050.1:0-10748 GCA_025769995.1 Xyliphius kryptos | reverse complement strand
CAGGTGGGACTAATGAAGGCTAATCTTCACTTGAAACTTATTTAGACATTCAAACAGCTTATTCCTAAAACTAATTCCCACTACAAACTCATTTGCTCACCTCTAGCTCCTGGGCTGACCACACCCACTGCAGGGCCGGAGGGATATCCTGACTGCTTTCCGTTAGCCAGGGTGACAGCATTTGAAGAAGGAGCTGTGGGCAGAGTGAAGATGCCAGCAGGCTGGCTGGGTTGCTGAGGAGAGGGGCATTTAGGGTGGTTGGACAGTGTGGGTAGAATATACTGAACTTGTGTGACTGATTTCTGTCCGGCAGGGGATGCGGGAGATGCCGCGGGCAGTATGTGAGGCTGTAGGATTGGCAGAGGGGCAGGTCCATTGCTCTGAGTGGCTAAAGCAGGGGAGGCTGCATTTTGAGGGGGATGTGTGATCAGCTGGACGGCAGGCGGGGCCTGAAAGGTACCTCCTAAAACGAGATTGATCCCACCCTGACCTGGTGCGGTGATAGGATTGGGTGATGAGGAGGAACAATAACCAGCCCCTCCTGCTGGTGCTAGTGTAGCCCCAAGGAGCTGAGTCTGCGGCACTGCCTTTCTTTCGTAGGCCGATTTGCTGGCGATCGGTACTGGAGTGCTGACGATGGGACGGACTACATTGGTTACTACGGTGGAGGCCACCCTGCCCGCAGCCAGGGCCGTGGACCCGCTGAGGGACAGCGACTGGCCAGTGGAAGACGAAGAGAGACTGTGAGAAGCTCCACCGTGGGCATCACGCCGCGACTCTCCCTCACCTGGGTCAGCCCCGCGCTTTCTTTTGGAAGGAGACTCTGAGGAATGCTTGGAGGAAGGGTAGGAGGAGAGAGACACACTACGGCAGTGACTGGGTCCTGAAGATGAGCAGATCACAGGAGCAAAGACCCTCTAAAAAAATAAAATAAAAAAAAAGGATGACTTGGTTAAAACTTTGGGAGAACCATAAACAGCCAAACGTACACTACATAGACAAAAGATCACCACTTCTTAAAGTTGGTCCCTCCTTTAGCAGCTATAATAGATTTGTGCTCATGACGCTATAGCCTCATGCGTCTGCATACGTGGCAGCCTGTTTAGGAAGCAACACGGATTGTGAGTTAATTTCACTTGCTGTTGAGCAAATGGAACAGACAACAAGTTGAAATGAGAGGCACTTAGCAAGACAACCCCTATAAAGGAGTGCTTCTGCAGGTGGTGACCACAGACCTTTTCTGTTCTTATCCTTTCTGGCTAAGGTTTTGGTCATTTTTGCATTTTGTCAGTTCTCCCACCAGAGGTAGCATAAGGCAGTGTCTACAACTCACAGAAGATGCTTAGGTAGTGCAGCTTATTCAGGATTGCACATCAAAGCGAGCGTTACAAGGTTTGCTGTGTGTGTCAGCACAGTGTCCAGAGCATGGAGCAGACACCAGGAGACAAGGAGGGGGCTGTAGGAGAGAACATCCGCCGCCTCAGCTGGAGTATGCCCAGGTGTTGTAGGGAGGTCATACAGGCACATGGAGGCCACACACTACTGAGTCTCATTTGAACTTGTCTTGAGGAATTTCCACTGAAGTTGGACCAGCCCAACATTTGATTTTCCACTTAGATTTGGAGTATGATGTTCTTTTGTTCTCAATGCATTCTACGCTACTAAATAAAGATTTTCAACTGAAATATTTAATTTATTAAGATCTAAAATGTGTTATTTTAGTGTTCCCCTTTATTTTTTTGAGCAGTGCACATAAATTTTAAATCATGTACCATAAATGGAAATACAAATTAGTATAAACAGTGAACCGATTCCCAAATTAGCTGCTGTTTATAAATTGTGATTTGTAATTGTAATTTCATTAAAGTAACACTCCGGCAAAACTTGAAGTTATGCATTATTGTGAATAAATCACAGGAAAGAGGTGTGCCTGTGCTCCGCATCAGTCAGGCCTAACAAACATCTCTTTCCCGTCATTTATTTGCAACAATGCATGCTCTTGTTCCAGCGACACAGTCATTAAACTAGTTTAAATCTTAAATCTGTACCTTTTGAGTTAGGCCTGGACGATAACCGACATCATCTTGCTAATTGTCGGTATCTTAAATAGATGAAAAGAAAAGAAAAATGTTTTGTCGGCTACGTTCATGCTCCTTTATGAGGCTGCGCTCCGTGCTGTCTGTAGGGTAGTCACGTGACTGCAGGCTGCCCTACCAAACCCTAGGCGCATGTGACTCAAACCCGTCCAGTCAAAAATAAGTGACGATGAGGTTGCACACGGAGAAGAAAATTTTAAATGCTGAAGCGGGAACGACGGAGCTGGTGCAGGAGGTATGTCGCAGCCACATATGATCTCTGGTCTATTCACACGATGGACCTGTTCCTTAGTTTGACTGTACATTACATAAATGACAAAATGAAACTGCGCACCAGAGTGCTTGAGACGGCATACACTCGTTTTAGACGAGTTTACCGATTAAAACTTGTGATTATCCGTGCTCGTGTTTTCACGGTCTGTGATTGACCAGTCACACAGAGGGCCCACCCCTCCGACTGTGTAGCAGGACTTGTGCGCACACATACAGACAGTGAGTGATAAAATATTGTGAATTGAACCTCAAATTTAAGGCTGTTCTGAAAATAGTTTTCAAATAAACAATACATACAGCATTTTCTGATCAATCCTTATCAATTTCAGGACATAAAATAAATAACACTAAGCTTTTGTGAAAAGTGATGCAAGCTCTTTGTGATCTTTATATATTTTTAAAAGCGATTGTATTTTTAATACTTTAAGTTTACAGGCAAGTTATGTTATATTTCTAAACTTGTTGTGCTTAATTGTTCAACAACTTTTAAGAAGTTCACATTTTCTTCATTTATTTATGCATTAATGTTAATTACCAATTTAACTGGCTGTGAAGTATTTATGGTGGCCTTACACATTCTCCATTTTTCATGTGTGTATGTGTGTTAGTTTGTGTGGGCGTGTTAAAATGATCATCGATTTATCGTTATTGAGGTGAACTGCTCAATATGTCGCAATATTGATTTTGGGCCATATCGTCCCAGCCCTACTTTGAGATTACATTTAACCTGATAAAAATATTTAGTGTTTTATGAAAGCTGAATCCTGGAAATTTTAACAGAGTCTTAATGTCATGTTAAAGTTTTCTGAGCGCTCCTACCTTTTCACTTTCGTCTCCGGATCCATTTTCACTGTCGCTGTCGGTCACCTTCTCTTTACACTTTAGATCTATAGCGCTGCCTGGATACGGATCTTCTGTGAAGGAATAACAAATGCCATTTATGAAACTAAGAGACATTAAGATGTCCAGAAATACTTTAGAACCAATCTGAGACTTATTACAAACTTTCAGCAAACAGGAACTACTTGTGTAGGGATTTATATCTTCATTAGAAATTTATAAGAAAAATATATATTATGTCGGTAGCCAGAAACTTTAGATCAAGTGACGCAACTCACAGAGAACAAAGCTAAAATGTTATTTTGTGTTTATCAAAAAGTGCCAGAAATCTCAGGAACAGATTAATGTAAAGTTACTTTTTGCATAGCAATCACATCTCTTAGACAATCGTATAATCAAAATTCGTAATTATCATAATTCTTGTAACTAGGGATGAGACAACGGTTCCTCTGATCTGATCCCATCCATCTTCGATTGCAGAGCTAAAACTTATTCAGACATGGAGTCTGCCTCTTCCTACAACTAATCCCAATTACAAACTCAAGACGTCTGATGAGTGTTCTTCATTAAACATCTGCTCACCTCCTCAAATAATTTCTCCCAGACAGAACATTTGATCTTCAATTAAACACCTAGTTTACACTTGTAATTTATAAATTTCTAATAAATATGAAAAGGTGAACAGATGGATAATCAGACAAATGAACAGATGGATTGTACAGGGCTAGTCTGCCAGTACTGTCCTAAAATGTCCCTCAATACTTAACAAGCAGTCCGTGTCTGCTTTCCCAGCATTACTTGGCAGCTGTGGTTTGAACGACAGACTGTGAGACAGATCGAACCCAGACTGGACAGAGAGACTGAACAATATCATTGCTAGGTTTAAGTGCGTGAACACAAATACTTAGATAAAGTGTTAGCTTACCTATGACATCATCATCCCCCTCCTCTTCACAGATAACCATGCGTTCGTCATCGCTAGTCATGTCTTCACTCACCCCTCTCTGGACCTGAGATACAGGTCCACGTCCTGAAAATTGACCTCCATCACCACACATCTAACAATGGAGTGAGATAAATATCAGTAAAAACATTTTTTCAGAACTGAATTAGCATTACGTGCACTGACACACTAAACACAACTCATTGGTTTTACGCATGTTACATTTTAATTAGCTCTGCCTACATAATCGATGGATTTGGTAGTTCACGGTCTACAATTACAGAATGTAGTTCATCTGTTTTTCTACATACTTTGTTAGTCTCTATTGCACTGTTCTAAGTAGACTAGATCCCACTGAGTACTTCAGTACCTATCTAGTTATTGTTCAACCTGACTTACAAAACTGGTAGTTCCGGTACATAAATCTGATTGGCTAAGCAGCTTTTTTTTTTTTCAAATCAGCATTGATTGCTGCGCAACAGGATAGCAGTTTTTTTTTAAATTTTTAAATCTTTAAAAAAAAAAAAAAAAAAAAAAAAAAAAAAAAGACATCTATTGGCCATATTACAGAACACACATTGATACTAATGTGAAGAGCTTAGAGATGTTCATTATAGTCAATAATGTAATGGAAGGACAAACCGTCTCAGCAAGTCAGATTTAAGGACCAAAACTAACAGTTTCATTAAAAACAATAAGACACTCAGGGTTGTGCATTCTGTTTAGCTCTACTCCGCTTTGCAACAGACATAACACCTCTTCCCGGTGATTTATACGCAATAATGCACAACCTCTCAAAACTTATTGCTTTATTATAATGTTTGGTCCTCTTTATTTACATTATCAAGGCTCTACTATATTCATAGGTATATAGAAAGAATTAAATTCTATAAAAATAAAAGGTAAAAACTGGTCAGGTAGTATTTACTGTTCTGATTTATTCATTCAATCCGACAATGAGAAATTCATAAGCAACAGTGTGTATGCATTTACATTATAAAGAAGTTATTAATATCAGTTTTGTTTTAAACAGATTGATGTGGGAGTTTATTATACCTGAGCAAGCTCTACCAACACCTGAGGGTTGCCTCGTTCACTCCTCTCCAAGCTGTGCATTGCACTCTGTGAGAAGGCACGGGGACGTGAATGACCCTCCCCTCCAGAACGCTCGGCCATGCCCCCCAGCACACCAGAGACCACTCCTTTAAGTTCAGAGCCCATAGACACAGAAGGAGGTTCTAAGGATGGAGAGCAGGTAAAAACAACTATAAGTTAAAAGTGTGACCAGAAGTGAGGAGAGTTGAGAATAATGAACTTACCCGTCGTCTCGGACATGCTCCTCTCTCTGATGTCCTTTCCTCCAGGTGCGTTGCGGCTCTCGCTGCTGGACTTCTTCCTGTCCTTATTGCACCACTTCCAGTCAGGATGGGCCTTAAAATGCGCTTCCTTCACCTGAGAACAAACCATGGAGCCGTGATTTTAGACCCAGCACGGTTTAATTTAACAGACACATCAGATACATCCTCATGGATGTAGCCTGTTACCTGAAATGCCAAGTCATGATATTTTTGTTTCTCTTTGGGTCCCAGTGCGTACCACCACTCTCCCAGGATCTTGCTAACTGTGCGGTTGTCCTGATTAGGGTGACGCTGATGAACGAGGGCTCGATGGCGCTTGCTGAAGATCATGAAGGCATTCATGGGCCTTCGGATGTGATCCTTTTCTCTCTATTAAAAAAAAAAAAAAATTATATATATATATATATACACTGCATTATGGAAACCTGCCCTATGGAACCTGTTTCAATGAGAAAGGGCTATCATGTATCCTTAAGGCATGTAAAGTCATCCAGTCCCATTTTTCCAAACTGCTGTATAGGTGCCATTAAGAGGCTGGTAGAATGGCCATGGTAAATGGAGAGTTATGGCTTTCACCATGTTCAAACATGAGCTTAAAGACAGCCATGATTCATTAGTGTCTATGTCACTGATCGAGAAAATGTGCCACCACTCGGTCTCTGCCAGTTTTGCTCTGCCAGGCTCTGGCCACAGATGGCTGTGCCAGCTCCAAGATTTAGGCCAACGAAGAAAAAAAAAAGAATAACTAAAACTATTAAATTCTGGGTTATAAATTATACACCTACGGCCACTATGAACACCTTGTCTTGTCTATCATGCATAGACTATGTTAGTCTCATTTTGTTTAATAAGCGGATATATTTGGGTGGAGGATCATTCTCAGCAGTGGAGAAACACTGAAATAGAGCTGGTGTATTAAGTGTGTTGTTGCTGATATATATGTGAAATTTTTTTTTTACTAGACACTCACAAATGTACCTGCTTTGTAGCAGTCTGAGTGTAAACCACAAAATAATGTGAAGAAACAGACTGATTACAGTTCGCAATTGTAGAACTACAAACAGCATCCCAAGTCGGCTAATAGGTGCAGAAAAAAAAAGGTTTTTTATCTACAAAGGTGGATGCTGAGTGTATACACTATGTAAGATCATTGCCTCTTACAGTATTAAGTCATTTGCTACATTGTTGTCTTGACATTACAATACATGTGTAAAAGGCAAAAACTAGAGAAAGAGTTACCTTGCCAGGGCTGTTCTTGTCGTCTTTGGGTAATGCACTCAGAGATTGAGTGCGCCGTTTACCTGGCGATGCTGCAACAGGTGGATCTGGGAGAATGCCTGGTAAAAACCTGGACACACATTTTCATATAAATCATCAAACAAATAAATATTCATCAATTCATGCAAATGCCGGCAGCCTAAATACAGCCTGCAGACATGACCTTTGTATATCCTAGCATGGAATTTTATTAGCAGGAATCATCTAATTAGCTCATTTAGATTCAATCCGGTTATTGCGTGCAATTAAGTGAAGAGCTCTCTTACGGATTCTTTATAAAGCAAAAAGCAATTTACTCTTCTCCAACATTGCAATCACTATGAAGAGCAATTTTTTAATGCCCACATATGAACACTTGACTTTACATTTGGATTTAAAAATACTACGAGGTAATAATGCGTGCATTTGTCTTTAACAGTAGAAACACATCCATTTCCTGTCGCATGTAAACAGCTGTACATAAGGAACATATTTGTTGTCCCACTGATGAATTCAGCAAAGTCATTTTAATTTAAGTAACCATGCTGGTTGACTAGATGCGAATATATTACAGAACATTTCACAATTATGGCTGATTTATTCACTGCAACTTCAGAGTTTCACCAAAACACTGCTAAAATGGTAAATTCAATGTGTGATGAGCCATGAAATGCTGCCGAAAGTGCCAAGAGTTCCCAGAAAATCAGCATAACCAAATTATAAAGTGCTAGAACCGGCACTTCAGACTCACAGATATGATGCCAAAAGCTGCCGGCAATTACAAGTACAATCAGAATAGTTTAGAGTATGTGCCTGTAAATAATTGTTACAAACTCAATTCAAATTAAATGGTTGTAGTTTGTAAGTTGTATTATTGTTACACAGCATCATTCTAAAGCGCATCCTGCAGTCAGTCATTTTCTGTCTAGTCTGTGCACCAGGTCACAAAGCATATTTTTACTTAACCAACTTAAAAGGGATGAATGACAATCTCGGCTGCCAATATCTGGACTCACAAACAGTACAGATGGACCACAGTCTATAATTTAAGGAATGGTTTAAAATCATAAAACTTTGCTGAAATTGCAGATGGTTGGAAATGTTTGGGTTTGTGTGAGTCAGTCAACATGCTTTGTGTGGCGGTAAATCTCCAGCACTTGTCTGACAAAGCAGTGGAGTATGGCTTTTGTTTACTTCCACACAAGAAAAAAAAAATATATTTTTTTTTTTTTCAAAAACCACACACTTTACCGCTAGACATAACATAGGGTTCCATCATTGAGTCTACAGTTTACTGTTCCATTATACTGCGTTTAACTTCACTCTGAGGAAAGAGCCTTCAACCTCCGCATGTCAGAAGTTACAGTGAGGGGGGAAATTTATTTGTTGCATCTAAAACTTCACTAGAACAGACACCGTATACAGATAGAAAAAAAAAATAACTCGGCACACATGTGGTTCCATCATCCCATTTGCCACAGGTGAATAAAATCAAGTATCAAGATTTGCTTTTCGGACACCTGTAGGATTTCAATTCTGAGGAAATAGTTCGAGGAAATGCCTTTTCTTTCCCTGCATGAAAGTATCCCAGGGCATGAAGCAAGGTACATAAGGGAATGCTCGTTTGATTAGGTTGAGGTCATTCAAGCCCTTTCAAACCAAACACTCACGGATGAACATGAATGGCAATTTAGAACTAGATTCTTGATCCAATTTCAGGGTCTGACTTGAACCAGCCAAAGAAACTCTGTGGTGGTACTATTGTGGTACTGATTATTAGAGAACAGAGTAAAGGAGACGAACACAACATGTACCGTAGTCCACAAACAGATGGACTACAGTCTGGAATTGTAGAACTAACTATGGTCAGAACTTCGTGTAAACATCTTTACGGTAGGTGGAACTGATACATATGGACAACACATGAAGCAAAAAGGGGACGTGTCCAAACATTAGCCTGATACTGTATATCTGACTAAAAAATGACCTGTACTGTCAAGAGTAAATTTATCCCACCTGCTCAGTCTGTATGTTCATCTCAAACATTACCACTGAAAAGCCAATTCTCAGGTTCCAAAGTTCAGTATACAGAAAAAACTATTGCACAACTTAAATTTGCACATCAATAAATATTTGTATGCAGTTTACTTGCACAACGTATGTCCCCGCTGAACCGATGTTGCCCATACAACGTATAGAAAACTTTTCAATTTTTGGGCTCACCAAAATATTCATAACTAGTAGACTTGCAGCATAACATACACTGCATAATTGAGCCCTTTCTCAGTATAACAATGTCGGTACTATTTCTGCCTCGCACCCATGAATTCTGAAAGTATTCATGTAGTCAGCGAATTGTTAAGCAGACTGTATAACCATGCTTCCATGACTAAGAACAACATATAGCACATCTATGAAGGTATCCTAATGTTGGCAAACAAAGGTAACAACCATGTTGCCACGTTTGAGAGCAACAGTCATGTCAGTGACATTTTTCCAGAAATGTGGCTGAAAACAGTTATCTGATCTTATATTTGTATAACATTGAAAGAACTGTTGTTTCATGTGAAGCGGTGGCCATGTTCGGAAACTAAAGCGGGGTGGGGCTGTGTCAGCATCTGATGAGGTGAATACTCCTCACTCAGGCACTAATATTTTGATTCCTAGTTAACAGAAAGCCAGCAGTTGGAGTTAAAATTCATCCCTTTCTCCTGTGCAGCTTCCACTCGTCTGAAAAGATTTTCTACAAATCTTCAGTGTGTCTCTGCGAATTTCTGCCAATCAATCCATAAGAACCTTCGTGAGGTCAGATACAATGATGTTGGACAGGGCCTGACTATTTCTAGTCCAGTTTGATCCCAAATGTGTTTAAAATCAGAACCCTGTGTGGGCAAGCAAACTGTACTGCAACAAAGTTACAGGTGAATGTCTTTGTCTTATATTTGCTTTGGGAACTACAGTCATGCCAGAGCCGAAAAGGTACTTCACCAAACAGTTAAGGCATTCTTCAGATCTTGTTTTTTTGGGGGGGTTCAAAGAGCTACAAGTCATTTCACAATGAACTTAAGTGACTAACACCCAGTGATTCACTCAACACGGCATGTATGTAGAAAATGCTGCATCTTCAGGTTATGTTCATATCCACCATCAGAATGGAAAGGAAAACATGATCTCAGGGATATTGACTGTGGCATGATACCTGATCTTAGTTGGTGTAAAGTAGGACGCACTACGTGGGCAAAAATCTATGAATACCTCTAGTAGTTGCTGAGTTCACACTGGACTCCATAATCTTAGAAAGGATCATAAGATACAAATATTATTTGAATATGTATCTATGTTTAAGTCAATGAGTTTAAGATTTTTAACTGCCGTCATATGTACATAGTTCATAATCTTAATTTCCGAATTAGGGTAGAAAGGAGGGAGAAGAGAAAGACAATAAATACAAGTTAATTAATTGACTAAGCACAAAATGCTATAGACACCCAATAACTTCTGAAAACAGGAAGATACAAGCAGGGGCCAAGCATTATAAAAATACCAACACTGTTTCTTATTGAATTGTCTTCCTCCGAATCCTGTACAAGGTACTGGGGTCACGGAGGTGTGTCTCCCCCACCTCACCCCATCCCTATCCAGGCACGAATGTTTCAGATGCTGAACAAATACACCCAGAACAGGATGCCAATCCATCACTCATTTACAAATACACTATATAGGGGCAATTTGGAGCAGCCGATTAACCTTCAGTCAATGTTTGTGGACTGTGGGATGAAACCAAACAAGACATGCAGACAGGAGGAGAACATGGAAACTCAACCAAGATTGGGATTCAAACCTGGATCAGTGCTTAGAGGTAAAAATGCCACTGTGCTGCCCACCAACTTCTTCTTCTTCTTCTTCTTTCGGCTTGCTCCCTTTCGGGGTCGCCACAGCGGATCTTCTGCCTCTTCGCTGCAGTGTCCGCATGTCTCGCTT
>JAOUQT010053032.1:0-10748 GCA_025769995.1 Xyliphius kryptos | reverse complement strand
GACCCCAACTAAGTTGGGATCCTTGTAAGTCGCTTTGGATAAAAGCGTCTGCTAAATAACTAAATGTAATGTAAATGCAAGTGTGTTTTGGTTGTTAACTAAGGACACTGACTGAAACTGCAAACAGCATGTTATAGCATGTGTCCTAAATATGAAATTGCAATTATATTATTTTACCTGAGCAGTTCTTGAATTACCCCCACAGCTGCATCATCGATGAAAGCAGCTCCCATCTGACTAGGCTGGAGCAGGGAATCCATTTGATGGCCACCCATCTTCTTCTGCTTACTAACCCGAGGACGAGCTGCCACTGCGAATGCTCCCTGTAATGGAGCCTCAGGCAGTGAAATGCCCATAGAGGGGTCCTGCCATAAAAGAGTACAGAAACTATATCAGTCATTTATTGAGTGTTTGACTTTAATCACAGCTGATAGTGAGCCTTGGATGTGTAAAACATACCAAACAGCAGTCAAGATACTGACATCGCCGTCTTACTTCGTCTGTTAGAGATTTTAAAGTCGAAATGTCACCTCTTGTATCCTGCAACATAAATGTTTTAAAATACATTTAAATGACATTTTAAATATTACTCAATTTTGTTCCGATTTGTTAATGTAAAATCGAAAGTCTGTGCGTTCCCTATACAAAACCACACTGTTGCTTTGATTACTTTCACGCACAGCATCATAAGCACTTAAACATGCATGCACACATGTATACCTTTCACAAACAGAAGTGTGGCATTCGGATCAACCTACTTATGTGAATCTGCCTTTTCCTTAAAAGAAAATAATAAAAGTCCCAATATCGGTCCACCCTCACTAATGATTTTTTGGAAGCCTGCTTGAGAATTGGCATCAGAAACTACTGTTCATACTTCTTCCAAGTGTTGAACAATGAGTTGAAAGTATTTGTACAGAGACTACTTTTCAGACAGTCTTGCAGTCACAACCATCTTCTGCTGCGATTTCAGCTCTATTGGTCGGCTTACCAAAATAAATCATAAAGATGGGGGATTTTGATTGCAGATTGTTCTCTATTTAGTTATGATTTCATTCATTCATCATCTTCCGCTTAATCCTCAACTAGGGTCGCGGTGAGGTTCCCCATGCCCATCCAGGGGAGATACACCCAGGACACTTACTCACACCGCCACACACTAAATAAGACAACTTGGAGCATTTAATTTACCTCGATTCCATGTTTTTAGACTGTGGAAGGAAACCAGAGAACCTGGAAGAAACCCATGTGGACATTGACATGGAACATGGAAACTCCACCCAGATCGGGACTCGAACCAGGAATCCCCAACACTGAGAGGCGAACGTGCTAACCACTAAGCCACAGGGCCACCCTCAGTTTTTTAAAATGTCTTATAATTCGTGAAAAAAAACATTTTCAAGATGTCAACATGAATGTGGAACATCAAACTTTATCGACCTACAAAAGTGTAAATAAACTATTAGCTCTTTATAAAACTCAGTACTCTTGGTGTAATTCTGAGTGTAAAAGGATTAGGGACCCCTGAATTAAAAAATAAATTAAGTCAAAAAAGGTCTGAATCTTGGCCTGACAAAATTTTCTCTAACTGGACCCTAATGAATTCCAATTAAATATAATTAAATTCTTTGCTTATCACGCACTGCAGAAAAAATAAAAGTAATATTTTACAAAGTGATAATGCAGGGAAATTAATACTTTCAACAAATTAAGTGTTTTGAAAACTAAAAATATACCTTCATTAAAGGGTAAATTTCTAATAACATTAAACCTGACTGTATATACTGTGTATAATGGAATTTACCTTTGTGTCTGGACTAGCATCAGCATCAAGCATATTTTTTAGTTCATCCATCATGGTATAAATTTTTTTCTTGTGCATGTTGCTTGTAATGATCTATAATAAATGAAATATTTAGTTAGAACTGATTGCAGGTGTTGGTAAAATTCCTCAACATCAAAAATAAATGTTTAAAACACCTCTGTTTCAATTTTGACTTTTGCCTTCGTGAAAGCATTTTGGACTTTCTCCTGAAATATTAAATCAACTTCCATACAGTGAGCGTTTTCTTCAATCTTGCTGATTTTGTTTTTCGCCTAAAACAATAAGCAAGCACAGATATTAACGTATTCCTTAGTAGCAATATAAAATTGTTTAATGGCTATAGATGGAGAATCTACTGCATGTTTCAACCTCTTGTGTTTGATGTGTTTCTTCACCCTCCATGTTCTGCATTAAAGCCTCTTCAGATGAATCAATGGATTTAGATATTCTTTCTAAATGCTTGTGATATATTGCAATCTCTTCAGGGCTAAAATTTCCTCCCTCAGAAAACAGCCTTGAAAAACAAACACATGAAACAGCTAAATCACAGTGTTTCGTTTTTTTGGTAACAAAAGAAAAAAAATGACCTACTTAAAAGATTTCATTAGTTGTGCATTGGCTTCTCGAAAGCTTGCAAATTTCACCTCCAGCTTTTGTCTAAACTGCCTTTGCCGTTCCTGGATGATATTTATGTGATCGACCAAATGGGTTTGTAGTAAAGCACAGAGTTTCATCAACCTGTCAAGGTTATAATTTATCAGTAAAAATCAGTTTACCTTCAGGTAAAGCTTTTTACAAAGTGATTAATGACATACTTATTAGATTTATTAGTAGTAATGAAAGTGGCTTCAATGCTGTTGATTTTTTTGTCAAAATCTTTGGTCAACGTGCTGTGTTGCTTCTGTAAGCCCTTAAACTCAGTTTGCAAATTAGCTAGAGCCTCCAGAACACCTCCACAATGTCTATCCACCCGATCCTGATGTAGGATCAGTTCATCTGAAAAAAAAAATCATAAACACATTGCAGTGAAGAATTCATTCATTCATTATCTTCCACATAATTCTCTACGAGGGTCAGAGGGGGTTCCCAATGCCCATCAAGGTGAGATCATCTAGGGGGCTGAGAAAATTCTTCTAGGACAGGGCGCCAATCCATCGTGGGCACACACACACACACACACACACACACAGACAATAGGGGCAATTTAGAGCAGCAAATTTACCTTAAATCCATGTTTTTGGACTGTGGTAGGAAACCAGAGAACCTGGAGGGAACCCATGCGGACACGCCAAGAACATGGAAACTCCACCCAGATTGAGATTCGAGCCAGGAATCAGTAGCACTAAGAAGCAAATGTGCTAACCACTAAGCCACTGTGCCACCGCAGTGAAAAATTAATTCTTTAATTCACTGTTCAATTAAAAGTATTAATAGTTTATACCTGACTAACAAGCCCTTGTGGTTTAAGCAAAATACACTGATGTTGCATGACTCTTCACATTTACAAAGCCGCACATCTTGTTAAGTTTTGTGTAAGGGAATTCATTTTTTAGCAAAAGAATGTAATTGCACACATTGTCTTTTGACATAATGGGCAGTTAGTACAAGCTGATGAGGGCTTAAAAATAGATGTAGATTCATGTGGTTTTGTAAAAGGATGTCCACATATTTTACAGAACATTAAAATCAATTTCAGAATCATGATTGAATTTATTAGTGTGTATTATGTAGTAGACACACACCTGCTCGGACATTGTGAATGTCCATCTCAATCCTTTTGACTTGAGCTTGATGAAGATTGAGGCGAAGGTCAAGTTCAGACTTTAGCTTCTCTCGCTCAACTTCCACCACAGTCATTATGTTACAAAATACTGTCTGATACCACTCCTCAATGTGATTAAAGAATCCGTCTCTCACACTGTGAGACACAAAATTCAAACAATCAGCAATTTAACAAATCAAAAATAACAACTCTTTCTACTTAAATATCAGATTCTTACCCTCTTTGCAATTGAAACAAGAAACTTTCTGGATGTTCCACAATATTTAAATCGGCTGCAGTTTTATATTGGAGTTCAAAACACTGACAGTTGTACAAATATCCTTTTTTGGTTATAAATGTTTCATTGACTTCAAAGTCTTTTGCCTCCTGGGAGGACTGATCAGAGTCAACCTGAAAAACATAAAAGATCATTTTAAAAAGGTAGACAAACAAAAAGAGGTTAACAGTGTAAATGGCTTTAGGTTGAAAGAGCAGTGTATAAATAAATATTTACCATTGATACGAGTGAATCGCAAGAACGTGTTTGAGAATTATTCATCAGAATGACGGAGTTGGCGTTTATTGTAGAACTTCCTACAGACCTTTTAATCCGTATACCTCGTGTTTGACTTGCATCTGTGAGGAACAAACAACAAGGCATCAATTGTATTGGTGCTATCTAAATAAAACAACTTTTAATAAAAATTCATGCAAAATATATTAATTGTGTTCATTTTTAATTCACATTAACTGTTTAAAATCATTGGCTTTGTCCAAATACTGATAATGATTAAATAACATTGGAAATTGGAAATATGTATTTAATTAACACATTTACTTTACAAAAATATGTGGAAATAAATATTTACCAATATTAAGAGATGGATAAAGTGCCAGAAGTTCCTCGATGTACTTAAGTAAAAAACATTTAAAGAATTATTTATCACATTTAAATGTTCACCCGGTAATCTAACCCCCAAATTATTGTTTGTATTGTAGAGTTTCCTAAAATGTTAAACCTTACTACCATAGAGTACACAAATGTTCGTATATTATAATCTGAAATGTACCTGTCTGTATACCTCCCTGACCCTGAAGAAACGACTGACTGCACAGCTGTATATGTAAAATTCCTCAAACACCTTTGCCGGGAAAGACTCTACTGCATCCACAGACTCTTTATAGAAAATGAGATACCTGCAGTATATGAAACATTTTTGTTTAAGATATCTAGTTATAGGGGAAAACAGCAACAGTGCAACAAATCAGTCATTTTTACCCATTTTTGACTTCTTCCAAAAAGCAGAGTATGTGATTTAATAAATATTTAAGGTCATCCTTTGTGCTCTCCTGCCTGAGTTTGTCCATCATCACACCAAGCAGAGCTTCTTTCTTCTAAAGACACATATTCAACCAGATTAGCTTCAAGATAAAGAAATTATATAAATGAAAACTATTTTCAAAACTGTTCATAGCTTGATAGAAATAAAAATGACAACATTTGACATGACAATTATCTCTAGATTTTTTGTCAACAAGTCTTACCTGGTGTTCCTGTCCATGTTTTAAGCTTATATGTTTAAGAAGATCCTGTAACTGCTGCTCACGTTTCTGCAAACCTGTAAAGTGGTCATCGCACAGCTGAGCTGCTCCACGGAAGAAATTATATAAAAAACGATTCTGTTGGGCAGCGGTCTTGGTAAAAGCCTCAAATTCTTTCTGTAAAACAAGTATTTTTGATTGTTAGCGTTTTTAACTGAACTTGTAATATTTACATTGTAGACATGATAAAAAGTATATAATCAAAAAACCAATAAAATGTAAGCTGAATTAAAAAAATAAACAATAAAATGTAAGCTGAATTTATTGACATTATAAGTTGCTTTCTAAACAAATCTGTGTTTAATTGTACAGACCAGTTAAGATTTCTTAATGTGACCATCAAGAATCTAAATATTTTCCAGTGTCTAAAACATTTTTCCCTGAATGGTCATGGGGACCCCCTTCCATGACCCAAGTTTAGGTTTAAGTGGTCAAGATAATGAGATGAGTAAATAAAGTGTAGTTTTGGTTTGGTAATAAAATTATGTCTGTTGAACTTAATTAAGATATGGACTTATACACATTTAAATTATGTTATACTTACAGTCATCGTTGCTAAATGGTCTTCTGTTTGAGTCTGGTAACTTTCAATAAGAGGCCGAAGCTCAGCATTAACAATATCATTTATCTCCTCTTGAGTATATCCATATGATGACAATTTAATCTGTTAATCATAGAATAAAACAGTAATGTTTTATTTGAACATCATGTACCTAATTGTAGTGAAAATGGAAAATCACACTTTACCTTTAATTGTTCCAGTTCAGATAAGCAGCTTTGCCAGGTGCCCTCATAACATTTCCGTATTGTTTTCTTGGCATCAATGTGTGTGCAGTCTTAAAAGGTGAAACGTACAGATGGTACAATATAAGTATTCGGGTTGCCCTTAAGCGTATGTATATGAAAAGAAAATTCTTACCAATTTTGTCATGAAGTGAAGTCAAAGAGCAGTACCATTTAGAAGCCACGGAGCTTGATGGTGGTATCATATAGCTTTATATGTAATACAAACACAAGTGTAAAGAAGTCTTATGTAAAAGCAATTAATATGTACATTTGCAAACTAACCTGATTTGCTGGAGGATTTTAAGCCTCTCTTCAACAAACCCTTGCTGTGTTGATTGCATAGCCTTAAGAGTATCCTCAACAGGTATGGGGCTCTGGATTTCTGGACTGTTCAGAAAGTCTCTAAAGATGCAAAATAATGATAGAAATATATTTTAGCATCAACCTGATTTTAAATATTACTGTTAATTTCATTGATCTCGTCTCCTTGACAAAGTTATAATCAGCAATGTGAGGGAGACACATGCAGTGAGACAGAACTCCAGATCACCTGGATATCCATGCCTGATTAAAATCTTAAGACCAGGTAACTTTAAGAAGGTTCTAAGTAGAGCTTGTCTTGTTGAAAAACCCAGTCATTACCACACTGACAAGAGGCCCTCAGGTATGAGGGATGCCCGCTGCAACATTTCCACATAGCCAGCCAATTTGATCCCCCTGCACAACCTGAAGCTCCACTGTTCCATTGAAGGAAAATGGACCCCAAATCATGATGCCGCCCCTACACTGTGCCATGTATAAAACATCTCAGGTGGGACCTCCTTGTCATGCCAATAACATACATTTTTTTTTCTTCTCAGAGAATACAACTTTTCTCCACCTTTCAATCTCCCGTGTTTGGTGCACTCTTGCAAAGTCCACAAGGGTAATTTTGTGGCATTGAAGAAGAGGTGGCCTTTGAAGACATATTTTTTTTTGTTTCTGTTGTTTCTTAAGCTTTTCCTCGCAGTTGCCGTCTGATGGTAATTGGGCTGCAGTCAGCACCAGTATTGGCCTTAATTTGGGTAGAGGATCGACACGTGTATTACAGACAGCCAATCAGATCCTGTGACTCAGCGCTAGTGACATTTTTTTGGGTCTACCACTTGTTCCATAACCTTTAAGATCATACTAAGTTTGCAAAATGACTGTCTATTCATATGTTGCAATATTTATATTCATAGTTGTATATATATATATATATATACACACACAATCCTTCTACGTTCAAAGTCAGTGAGCTTTTTTGCCATCAGGAGGTCTTGACAGTGTAAACACTTAACAGACTTTTTTAAATCCATTTTTTGTGCAGATTTTTGCTTTTAAAGGCTATAGTCTTAATTTTTAATCAGCTAAAAAAAATCATATTTGAGTGTAAATGCCTGCACAAACGTTTTTGTGTCTTGCGCAGATTTCTTGTTTTAGCGTTGTGAAGCTCTACTTAGAACCTTCTCAAGATCCAGTAGTGCAAAATTCAAATTCTTGCAATTTTCTAACTGGTCTTAAGATTTTGATCAGGAGTGTATGCACTGTTCAAACCAAAGAGGGAAATTAACAAGATTTCAGCTACTCAAACACCGACCACAGAACCATTTCACGACTGACAAAGACATCAGCAAAATTAACAAACTGAAATATGAAGAATTTTATCATTTTACTTACCTCTCACAACAACAAAGCAATGCTTTAACATCACTCAGAAATAACCTGACTTTAAACAAATTAATAAAGTTTCCTAAAAGACCTTTACAAATTCAAATGTCAAAGCTCCTGAAACAAACAACAGTGATTTATGTTGTACCAGAACAATAGTTAAAACAATAAGGAAAATGTATTAATTCAATTACCACCCACACAAGTATATTTTTTAAAGGTAATCTGACAAAGATTTTCTGACATAGATCAGAACAAAATGAACAAAACCAAATTTAACAAATTAAGTCATAACAAAAAATAAAAAAAAATCAGATAAATCTGATTTTAAACCATTGACAAAATCTCCAAAGATACCATTAAAAAATGCCACAGCTAACTATATTTCAAGTCATCCAGATGGGGCATTGCAGGTACAGTGATGGATTGGAGCCCTCCTAGGTGTATCTGCCTGAGACGTTCTCCCTTGGATGGGCATGGGGAACCCTACCGCAACCCTCAGTCACAGCTGACTATATCTCAAGTCATCCAGGTGAGGTATTAGGTTAAGTTTTCAACCTTCAAAAATTGCACCTCAGATAAACCTCATAAACATGATGAGATACCAGAACATGAAAAGCCCAAACCAAGCTGATAAAACTAATCCAGTGCAAAACCTGCTAAACTTAATTGAACAGAAAATGAAATAATATAAACTTACTTGAAATGACGCAATGCTGCAAAACATCTGATTTTTTTCCTGTTTTGAAGCTTATCTTCCCATCTCTGATGGGAAAGTGCATTTTTCTGCAAATCCTTTTCCATTAAGTTTAAGTGCAGTTTGGCCAAAGCTCGCCTATTTTCCAGTAAAGATTTATTTATTAGCTATAAAAAATAGAAAATAGACTTTCTTACTGGAACAATCCTTTAACATGGTAGAATAATTAATCGTCTTTTAGAATCCTACCATGGCTTCTTTATCAATCAATCTGTGGACATCAATCGGCATCACAAAACAGATATTTTCAAGCTTCGCTGTATATTTCTTAAGTAATGTTGTAATCTAATAAAAAAAACAATATAAATTATAGAAATTCTCAAAATTATTTAGCAATGACAACATAAATATGAATGTTACCGCCATAGCTTGCTCGGACTCGAATTTGTAATATGTCTTCTCCAGCTCCTGTATCCATTTTCTCCTCACAACTGATCCATGACTGACTTGTTGCCATGTATCTTGTAAATCCTAGGTGTAAATAAAAATAACGCTAAAAATCTTCACCGTTTAAATGAATATCCATCCATCCTTCCCCTTAATCTTTTACTAGGGTCAGATGGCCCTTCCAGTAAAGACCGTTTCCGGTGCTGGAAACATACACCGAGGACAGGGCACCAATCTATCGCTGGGCACACACTCAATCATAATTTAGATTTTAAAGCAGCCAATTCACCTTGAATGTTTCTAGACTGAGGGAGGAATCCAGAGAACCCAAAGGACACAACATGGAAACCACCAAGATTGGGATTCACACCTGGATCCCCATCACTGTGTGTCGAATGAATATAGAGTGAGGGCAGCATGGTGGATTCCAGGTAAAACTGAATACTCTAAAATTGCCCAATATAGATTGTGTTTATGTGTGTGTGAGTGTGTGCCCAGGGATAGATTGCCGCCCTGTCCTGGGTGTATCTGCCCAGCGCCCGAGATGTTCTCCCCTGGAGGGGCATGGGGAACCCCACCACAACCCTCATAAAGGAGTGGAAGATAATGGATGTATGGAATATAGAGTGAGTTCTGACTAAGGTTTATAGACAATGTTGTTTTATGTGAATTTATTAGTAGGGCTCTTAAGGACAGCATAAGGAATGACAGAGTTAAGTTTTAGCTTTGTTTGGGCTCTAGAAGACCCCAATCCATCTGTGGTGTCACGTTCAATAGAAATTGTGAATAAACAATCGAATAAAAATGAGAACCCGTTTTTCCAAAGACGTGATAGGTAATCATGAGGCCAAGTTTCAGCCTTGTAGGTACTTAGGAAGTGAGACAATTAGTGATTAGTCAGTGAAGGCTTTGGCATATAAAAGGTATGCATATACAGTATATACAGTATTTTAAAAGTAGAGATGTACATAGCATTCACTTCTTTAAATTTTAACGTTTCTTGCAGGTCGTAAAGTTATTTTGCTTAAAACAAACAACAGTACATGATACATTAGAGCTGTAAAATTTCCATATCATCCATAGAAATTAAGAAGACACACTTGTTCTGTGACGGCTTCTAAATCAGCAGCACTTCCATTCTTCTGCAAAAGTTCCTCCAGTTTTTCATCATGTTTTGAGAGCTTACAAAGAAAATCTTCTCCAGTTTGTTTAAACAATGATTCAAATCTCTATGGAAGCACATTCAATTGCAGACTCGTTATGACTCAGGCCACAACAAAAAGTTCCCACATACATTAAAAGTTTGGTGTAGAAAGTAAGATACCACACTCAGCATAGAAAGCGCCATCTGAAGCTCAGCAACAGCCAATGTATGATCTTCCTGTTTCTTCTTTAGCAGTCTCTCAATAACATCAGATTCTGTTTTTGCTGAAACTGAGAGTCATTTCACATGAAATAAATTTCTTTCAAATCTTGGTATAAAATGAGATTGCAATGTGAATTTTGGAAAAATTTACAGACCAACTTTATCAGGCAATGCTTGTACACTCTCCAGATCTTTGAACCTTAAAAGCCTGGAGCCTGAAAATAGTTGGTTCCTGTAACACAACACAAAATCCTTTATTTACTTACATTTTAGGAAATGTACATTAACATGGTTGACACGTATTAGTACCTGGGTATTCACCTTTAAACAAAACTGGATTGGTCAGACAACACTGCTGCACTTAATAAAAAAAGACAGAGTAGACTCAATTTGCAGAGGAAATTAAGGTTGTTTGGGATGCACCAGGTGCCACGGTGGCTTGGAGGTTAGCACATTCGCAGCACTTGGGATTCCCAGTTTAAATCCCTATCTGGGTGGTTTGCATGTTCTCCCCGTGTCTGCGTGGGTTTCCTCCGGGTTCTCCGGTTTCCTCCCACATTCCAAAAACATG
>JAOUQT010053023.1:0-10749 GCA_025769995.1 Xyliphius kryptos | reverse complement strand
AAAGAGGAGATATATAGATGTGGTCAATGTAGACATGCAGGTAGTTGGTGTGAAAGCAGAAGATGCAGGGGACCGAGTGAGGTGGAAAAGGTTGACACGCTGGATGTACAGTGCTAAAAGTGCTTTATACATAAAATTAAATTGAACTTAATGAGAATGGACAGTATGGTTTGAGATGATAGAAAAGCAACAGTAACACTTTAAGTAAGCACTTGCTACAACCTAGTAATGCAGAATACCAACTCTGTTTAAAGTATGCCACGAAGAACCTAATAAAGGTGTACCTAATTAAATAACAGGTGAGTGTATTTTCAAATTGTTGCTGAAACTTTGCTTCGCCCCTAACTGAAATCAGCATCATGGTTTCTTCTCTGCTCCAGTGTTTTTTTTAAGAATTCACTGATACCGCTATTACTAAAACTTAATCATTTGACAACACAATGTCATGACTGAGGAAGCTAGAAACTCACTGGTTCTCTTGCTTTTCATATTGTACTCCAGATGAAAAAGTTTTAGCACTAACTAAACGTGTTAAATATATTTTGCAGACATTCCCCGGAGTAACGAGTACATTCCGAGTAGGGCTTTCGTCTACCATTGTCTGATACGTCTGTGTTATTCTTCCTGGTTAAAAAAATACACAGCACACTTTTAATATTAAACACATGAATGTGATATTGCCCGATCAATAAAATCACCAATACAAAGGAAGCCAGAAGGAGACTTTTGGGTTGCAAAGCTTTCCAATTTGTTTTGTTTACGTTTTTCAATAAGATTTCAGGAAATCTTAACTGGAACTAAAGGTGCCCTATCGGGACAAGATATGGGCAAGACGGAGCCTAACAGACATTTAGTGCATATTGGGAAAATAAGAATAAATTTTGTGTCCCCTGTTTTTGTTTTATTGTGACAAGGTCTTTTGCGTCAATATCTCCGAATAAACATGTAAACGCTTGCCTTAGAAATCCAATGAACAATAGGCTCTCTGAGCTCTTCTAGTTACACAGTACTCCTTTATTATATTTAAGTGTAGGATACAAAGCCTTTACATGAGCAAACACAATACGGAGTAAAATACAATCCCAATGCCAATGAAGTTGGGATCTTGTATAAAACATAACAAAAAACAATTCCTTTTCAACAGATAAACTTTATTTCTTTTTTATTTCAATATTCACTCATTTTGAATTTGATCCCTGCAACATGTTCCAGAAGAGTTGGGACAGATGCATGTTTACCACTGTGTTACATCACCTTTTCTTTTATTCAATTCAATTCAATGAAATTTTAATTATTTCTTTCAATGGAACATTGTCACAAAGCAGCTTTACAGAAATAATATATAGTTTAAAATGATAACATTTAAATAATATTAATTTTTAACACTCAATACGCATTTATTGTTGAAGCTTTGTAGGTGGAATTCTTTCCTATTCTTGCTTTATGTACAACTTTAGATGCTTCACAGTCCAGAGTCTATGATGTCATATTCTGCGCTTCATAATGCACCATATAGTTTTAATACAGTGCCGCCTAAGGGTTTAAAGGTCTCGAGCTACTTACTTACAGATATTTCTCCAGATTCTCTGAAACTTTTGATTATATTATGGACTGTAGATGATGAAATCTGTAAATTCCTTGCAATTACACATTGAGAAATGTTGTTCTTCAACTGTTGGACTATTTGCTCCTGCATTTGTTCACAACTTGCCACATCTTTACTTGTGAACTGAGCCCAGTCTTTTTATATTCCTGACCCAACTCTTTTGGAGACATTGTGTTGCATGTTTGCAGACATTCAAAATTAAATCCTGAAACAATTTAGTGCAAAGAACCCCTATAGTTCCTGAGGACCACTAATGCATCAAGATTTTGGGGCAGATGTTAAGCAATGTGCATTGAAGCTGTATGCAAAAGTCGTTCCATTCATTTTCTTATACTTTCCTTTTCTTTGTGTGTTACTCTAAATCCTTGCTCCAATAGTCTCTTTGTCTCTAACACTGTTTTATAAACACAACCATATCTTCAAACCAAGACACATGGATTCTCTCAAAAGCCACATTTTCCTGGTCTATGATGTGGTACAGGTGTTCTCTAGCCCTCTACTTCATGATTACCAAAAGCCTCCAAAACCCCTCTAGCAGAGGAGAAATGTAGCCAGTCCTGCACTTTAAACAACGGCTAAATATCAGCTGTTGTACATTTCCTCTTAAAGCTGTTCATGATTATCAAAACTCAGAGTCTTAGATGTTGTCACAGACTGCACTGTGTATTTGCTAGCGTCTGTGTTGGTAGGTTTGTCAGAGTTGTGTATGCATCAGATTAGTGTATATATAACACACTGCCTACTATTCTTTACTGAACTAATTATAGCAGGAATAACCTGTTATACAGTTAATATATACCCATTTACTTTTTTTTTAATTTTATGTATGAAAGTTGGGTTGCTGTGAGTCTAAGGGATGCTGCTGGGCTCCCCTATTTATAACTCTCTTATGACTTCAAAGAGAGATGAAGATTTACAAGAACTGCCCCTGACTAATCCAAAGCACTAGGCTATGCCAAGCCTCTTGGCTATATGCCATTTATGTGTATACCTTGTACAACCCATAAATGTAACAATACGTGAACACAAATTTCTAGGCCAGTAATTAACCGAAAGCAATAATCAAGGATTTGTTTGCCCTGAAATCAAGTGAAGCATTGCTTTATTCCAACTCTGGTTGCTCTGTTATAAGCGCCTACACCCTAAGACAATGCTTAATTACCAACTGTGAGACAGGATCACCTACATTTACTTGCATGACAATCCCTGTTGCTGTAGGTCAAGATGTAGTACAAACTACTAGTCAAACTTGTAATTATTGCATTCTGAGACTATAGTGTCCTGAAAGTGTAGTAAGTAGAGGAACACCCAATACAGAAGCAAGACTTCCTGATACAGGCTTGCTCTGGCTCAGCAACAGTATTCCTCATGGAAACATAATCACACTAATAAAAGCAATAGTGGCATAACCTTCATCACTTAGCCTAATTATGAGTAATGTGCATGAGTAGGTCGACCTGAAAACAAAGCTAGCATGGCATAGCGGGCACCTCCTGTGAATGGACTGTGTCATGACTCAACACTCATACTGTAATCTAATAGCCTCACTTGTCCGCACATCTTGAGTTCAGGGATCTTGGCTTTCCTGTTTTTATTGTTTCACAAGGAAACACCAGAGTTTGAATGGTCTTCACGCTGTTTCTCATGGAAGTGTGTGTTTGATACGTAACTGATTCTCAGAAGCACTGCTCAGATCAAGGCTTTCTCCTTGGGTCAGGTTTACACTGATTAAGAATGACAGAAGAACAAACTGCTAGACTACTGAATGACTTCTAATGATCTCATCATTGGTTTCTCAAGTGGACAAAGTCCAGATTAGGTCATGCATTGGATAGTCAAAGATATAACATACACATTGGCTGATAATAGCTAATAGTGATTAGCTGTCGTAGAGATTATTTATAGAAAAGGATTTGTAAACAATCTGCAGCATCAACATTGCAATGTAACATATGATCAAAGTCAGGAGGGCTGATTTTAGAGGCTACACCTTAAATTTGATTAATTTATTGATCCCCGAAGAGAAATTGTTTTCTCAATTTAATCCATCCAGGTATGAACACGCAGAGCAGCATGCTGCCCCATTAGGGCACATGGGGAGCAGTTAGGGGGGTTCAGCCATGACTTGTTTAGAGTGGTGATTAAACCGGGGATCTCTTGCTCCCCAGCTCTCTACACTATCCATTTGGCCACGGCTGACCCATTAATGTTTGTTTTCTTTTTTATTCTATTTATTCTATTCTATTCTATTTGTTTTATTTTTTTCAGTGTGCTAATATGGTTGGAATTAATGCTTGGCATTCCTGTTTGTTCTAAACATTATGAAAATAATGGCCTAGAAGCTGGGTTTCCTGAGGTATGTTTTAAAGCCACGTAGATGAACATACATAGAGTATACATGGAAACTGTAAGCCTTAACCTGTTTTAATGGCCAGGATAGTGCTCCAGTTTCCTCTCACAGTCCAATGACATGCACACTAGGTAAATTGGCTGTGACAAATTGACTTGTGCATAGACATATGTCTTCTGAACAAGATGAAACTTGTGTTCCTGTCATTAACATGGCCATCCATGCTGCAGATGAACAAGATGAAACTTGTGTTCCTGTCATTAACATGGCCATCCATGCTGCAGATGATGTTAATCAACTAATAATCAAACAATCAAACAAACCTGTTGTCTTGCATATGACGTGACATGCATAAAGTTTACAGATGAACATTTTGAGACTGTGACATTTTACAAGGTAATCATCGTAGTGTATATGCAGTAAATGCGTGTGCAATTTTTCCCTTTTTTTTACATCAATTAATTTTCTTAATTCTTGAATCTTCAGTTAATCCTTCTCTATTCATCTGAAAAATCTGGGACATGCAGTAGAGACACACCCTTAATCAGACACCAATTCGTGTCAGGGTACCAAAAACCAGACTTTCGCACAATTATCAACACGTAGAATCAAATCTAACATAAATTATCCATCTTCTGGCATTACTTTCTTAAAGTATTTGGTGACCCACTTAGACAGATTGACAAAATGCACAGCAACAGAAAATGCAGAATAAAGTTAGTACAGCAAGAAAAACACACAAATTAAATCAAATAATTAATTATTATTTTATTAATACAATAAATACAACCCAAATTACAAAAAAAGGTGGGACATTGTGTCAGATGTAAATAACAACAGAACGCAATGTTTTGCAAATGTCATTAACACATACTTTATTTATTCATTAAAATGTTACTCAGGGCAAAAGGGGAAGAATTTGAATATCCCACGTTCTACATACAGTAATAGGATCAAAATATTCATGGAATCTGTAGAAAACCTTAGAGAAGTCATTGTGAACACAGTTTGCCATACAGACCAGAATACAAGTTGTATCATGCAAAGAAGAAGCCATATGTCAACATGATCCAGAAATGTATGTCTTTTCAAGGCCAAAGCTTTCCCACCTGGAAAGGCTTTATCAGTGCTATACAGTATATTTGCATTTAGTGCAAAATGTTTCAGGAAAGGTCTTTCATATTTCATAATTCAACAAGACAATGCTAACCACATACTGCATTTATCACAACAGTGTGGTTTTGCAGTCCAATCCTTTCACCAATAGAAAACATTTGGCCCATCATGAAATGAAAAATCTGTCAAAGAAGACCCAGGCTTGTAGAGCAGATAGATGCTTTCCTCCCCTGCCATTTGTCTCCTCACTTCTCAGACATTTACAGACTTTTGTTAAAAGAAGAAAGGATGCTGCACAGTGGTAAACCTTTCCCTGTCCCAACTTTTTCAAAATGAGTTATTAGTGAGTAAATAATTAACGAAATCTCACTTTTAACATCTAATATGTGTAATATTGGGGCGGGAAGGTGGCGCAGTAGTAGTGCTGTGGCTGCGGACCCGGCTTCGATCGGCAACCTGAGACATTTATGTGTGAAGTTTGCATGCTCTTCCTGTGTCCGTGCGGGTTTTCTTAGGGCACTCTGGTTTCCTCCTGTATTTCAAAGACCTGCATGTTGGTTAACTGGTGTCTCTAAAGTGGCCCTTGGTGTGTGAATGTGTGTATGTGCCCTACAACGGATTGGCTCCTTGTATAGGTTTGTTTCTTCCCTTACGAATAGAGTTGCCGGGCCTATGGCCCATGACTCCTTGTGGATTAAGTGAAAGAAAATAAATGATGTGTAATATTTTATATTATTAATAAAATTCGAATTAATTGCAAACAACCATTTATCTATATTCTACACGTTTTTTTATCATCTGTTACAATTGTTACAACAATCCCAATATCATTAAAACGTTAGACCCAACTGTACTGGAGTAACCCAGTATCGCACACTACTGCACTTGAGCAAGCGCGAGACACGGCGTTCACGGGGCTGTAGTGCGCATGCGCGCGCAGAGAACTTTCTTTTGAAGGCTGGTTTATCTAGTAGAAGCGGTCGCGCGCTTCATGCACTTGGAGTGAGTCTCTGTGGAGTAATTTAAACCCCTTTGTTATAACGACCATGTTTGTACAAAGCTTGGAGAATATGTTTTTATTACAACCACGACGTGAGTATTAATCTCTGTGTTAAGCGTTTTGTTTATTAGTTTATAAATGAGTTGTTTTAAGGTTATCTATATTGCGGGAGTTTGGAGTTTGCTAGAGAGCTGGTAAGCGTTCTCTTAGGAAAGACTGATTTATTATTGTTTCTCTAACCGCACGATTTGGTTCCTTCAACTTGAAAATGAATGATCAATGTGATATTATTATTATGTGGGTCATAGAAGACAGAGAGCGTTTTTCTCATGCTAAAAAAAGGTGTATAACTGCATTTGAATATTTTATGTATTCATGTATGCACAGATGTAATAGGGTTATAGAATTCCATAACGAATTCTTATGGTGCAATCATGCAGACTTGCAGAATCCGGATTGTTTTTAAACTCAAACAAAGTACGGTGTGTGACATTAATCCTGGGAGGTTTTCAGTAGTCACAACAGTTTTAATCCCGGGATGAGTCTGAGAAAATAAATCTACATAGTAGTTAATAACAGTCTGTCTGACGTTAGTATTAATCAATATACCTGATATAAATCATTGTATGGTTTTCATTTTACTTAAAAGTATTTAATTAATCATAGGCGGTATTAATATCATCTCTAAACAGCGCCATCTGCTGCTTTTTTATGTAATAGCTTCTCTTAACTTACCCCAGCTGGACAGGTTGAATATTCTCTAAAGTCGACATATCTGAGCTCTGTCTGAAATTGCCATCTACTCACATTCACATTAATTATAACTTCAAGATGCCCATTTAATTATCAATGGATTAGGTACCACTGGCTAATAAAGGGTTAGACTACCAGTTCTCTATATGCAAGTTGACCGATGCAGCAGTAGTGCTGCATTACATCTCACTATTTCGATGCCCACTTTTCAGATTAGCTTTGTGATGTGTGCTGTTTTTATGGATGTTAGTTGTTGGTTCCTGCACATGTTTGATACCTTTAGTACTGGAACACACCATAAGTGCAGCTGTTACTGCAACACATTTACTACTGACTCCAACTATATGTCCAATGTGCAAGTTGCACATTTGCATTTAACTGGTAAGTGTTGCCTTTTTGCTGTGCATAGGTCAGTACTTATGAGTATTGTATTATATAGTATTGATCTGTGGATAAGTCAATACTTTATATATGTGCCGATTATGTAACCTCCAATTTGTGGCATTTATTATTGATTGTAATGGCACACCACGACGTACCCCCACACACTCTTTCTTTGGCCTTTATAATTTTTCTCTTCTGTGTCCTAATAGTTTTTAATTCTAATTACACTGTGTGTCATAGGCTCTTCTCTAATAACTGCTCTCACTCATGTAAAGTAATCAAATAATGAAATACTTCCAATGACAATGCCAATTCTATTAATTTTTAGACAAAAAAGCTTTAATTAATTAGGAAACAGTTGTTGACATTGCGATGTGGAAAAATTGAAAAAACCTTCCATCCTCGTTCAGATCATTAACATTTTGCCTCTTTTGTGATTCATGATAATGCCTGATTCATCTCATCAGTACATTCATTACAATGGCTCTTACGCATATGGTGTTGGAGAGCTGTGGCCCAGGGAGGACCAGATTTTGGCACTCTGGTCTTAAAGTGCAAGAGTTGCCAGGTGTTTGAACACTTGTGCAGTAAACAATTTGAATGGTGTGCTGACCTTTTCACAGTCTGGATGATGTCATCCCTTTAAGGGTTTTTTTTTTTACATTGCCTCCATTTCAACCGCCTGATCCACTCTGATGGTCAGTTTTTACAGATTCCTTGACAGATTTTTTTTTTAGGCTGTTAGTCTATTAGCACCTAAAATTAGGATGGGATTCCCTTCTTAGTCTGGTACTTCTCAAAGTTTCCTCCTCTTAGCATCTTAGGGAGTTTTTACTTGCCACTGCTGCCATAAACTTAAGCATATTTAAACTTTATGATTATATCCTGTATATTGTCTCTGTAAAGTTGATTTGTGACAATGTTACATTGTAAAAAAAAGTGCTTTATAATAAAATTTAATTATAAACTGGCTTTATTGTTTTCAGGGGTTTTGAGTACATTTGCCAGGGATTGCCAAGATGTTTATGGACAGTATGCCGGTGCTATAGAAAGATGGAAGGAGTGTTTTGAGGAGCTGATGAATGAAGAGAATCACAGGGAAAGAAGAGTGGTAGGCTTAGAAAATGTGGAACAGGAGGTAGAAAAGTTTAGCATGGATGAAGTAATGAAAGCTTTGAACAGGATGAAGAAGGAAAAAGCAGTCGGACCTGATGACATACCGGTAGAGGTATGGAAATGTATAGGAAGAGATGAGATTGTTGAAAGTGTACTTGTACCGATTTATAACAGGGGTGATGTGCAGAGTTGTAGAAATTACAGGGGCATAAAGTTAATGAGCCACACAATGAAGATTTGGGAGAGAGTTGTGGAAGTTATGCTTAGACAAGCAATGACTATTTGTGAGAAGCAGTATGGTTTCATGCCAAGAAAGAGCACCACAGGTGCGATTTTTCTTTGAGAATGCTGATAGAGAAGTATAGAGAAGGTCAGAAAGAGCTATACCGCGTCTTTGTGGATTTAGAGAAAGCTTATGATAGTGTGCAGAGGGAGGAACTGTGGTGTTGAGCGACTGCAAGTATGTTAGATTGGTGCAGGACATGTATAAGAACAGCATGACAGTCGTGAGATGTGCTGTAGGAGTGACAGATAGCTTCAAGGTAAAGGTGGGCCTGCATCAAGGATCGGCTCTAAGCCCTTCCTGTTTGTTATTGGTGATAGACAGACTAACAGATGAGATCAGACAGGAATCACTGTGTTATATGATCTTTGCAGATGACATCGTGATCTGTAGTGAGAGCAGGAAACTTGGAGAGGTGGAGGTATGCTCTGGAAAGGAGGGGAAATAAAGTCAACATTTGTAAGACAGAATACATGTGTGTGAATGAGAGGGAGACAGGTAGAACTGTCAGGCTACAGAGAGAAGTGTTTACAAAGGAGTTCAGGTACTTGGGATAAACTGACCAGGGAAGTGGAGAGTGTGGAAAATAGTTGAAGAAGAGAGTACAGACGGGATGGAATAGATGGAGAAAAGTGTCAGGAGTGATGTGTGACAAAAGAGTCACATCAAAAGTAAAAGGAAAGTTATATAAGAGAGTAGTGAGACCACCCTTGTATGGTTTGGATAGAGTGGCACTGACTAAGAGACAGGAAGCAGAGCTGGAGGTTGCAGCCTGAAATCCGAATATGCAGAGGACAGAGTGAGGTGGAAACGATTGATTCGCTATGGCGACCCATGAATAAGGGAGAGGCCGAAAGAAGAAGATGATATGTTATGTATGTTATAACTTACATAGCATATGCATGATTCCATAACTAACAATAATATAAAATAATAATAAAGAGAATGGGCAGTCGAAGGAAATCCAGTAGGTGCAGAGTCGCTGACATCTCCTGGTGTTTCTGCCATATTAGGTGTAGCTCAACCAAAAGAGAGGATAGAAAAGAAAAAAGGAAAAAAGGAGAGAAGGGAAAGAGAATAAAGATAGTTAGACACGATAAACTATTTAATGGACAATTCAAACATAGGAGAACAAGTAGAAACTCCGACAGACTAGCGCAATGTCATAACTACAGGGTAGAACCAGAAGATGACACACACATGAGGGAGCCCTGGGACATAAAACAGCCAGCCACTCCACTGTTAACAAACCTGAGTAATCTCATAAGAGTGACTTGGCGACAGCATCCAGTCTACCAAAACACTATATGACCATGAACCCTCCAGTTCTGAGACCTGAACTAAAGGGGACTATGAAGGATATGCTTGACTAAATAAATAGGTTTTTTTAGCCTAGATTTGAAGACTGACATTGTGTCTGAGTCTCGAACACTAACTGGAAGACTATTTCATAGATGTGGGGCCTGCCAGTAGGCAATAATTCACAGCTTTAACCAGTGCTGTCTCTGTGCAATGATGGGCCTAAATCCTGACTGACAATTTTTAAAATATAATTTTTATTCAGGTATGAACATAACTGCTATGCTACAATGTTTTCTGGGAGGTTAAATATTGGTAACTATATTGTCTATATTTAATCCTTTTTCTTCTTCTTTCTCCCAATTTGTCAAACTGTACTGTCCCTCTGATGTTCTCATTCTTAATCCTGTCCAACCTGGTCACTCCCAACGAGAACCTCAACATCTTAAGCTCTGCAACCTCCAGCTCTAAATCCTGTCTCTTAGTCTGTGCCACTGTCTCCAAACCATACAACAAGGCTGGCCTCAATACCCTCTTATATACCTTTCCTTTCACTTTTGGAGCGACCCTTTTGTCACACATTATTCCTGACACTTTTCTCCATGCACTCAGAGCCGATCCTTGATGCTGGCCCACCTTTACCTTAATGCTATCTGTCACTTGTACAGCACATCATTCTACTGTCATGTTGTTCTCATACATTTCCAGCACCAATCTTTCCAAAGCTTTCCTTACTTTATCCTTGCCAATATTTGCTACCTCCTGTTCCACATTTTCTATGACTATACATTTTCTTTCCCTGTGATTCTCTTCATTAATCAGCTCCTCAAAATACTCCTTCC
>JAOUQT010053002.1:0-10749 GCA_025769995.1 Xyliphius kryptos | reverse complement strand
AGGTAAATTGAATGCTCTAAATTGCCCTGTATAGTGTGTGTGTGTGTGTGTGTGTGTGTGTGTGTGTGTGTGTGTGGCTGTGTGTGTGAGTGTGTACCCAGTGATGGATTGGCGCTCTGTCCTGGGTGTATCCGCCCAGCGTCTAATATGTTCTCGCCTGGATGGCCAAAGTGACCCTCATAAAGGAATAAGCGGAAGATAATGAATGAATAAATAAAAAATATACACCGCTCAGTAACTAACTAAAGGGAAGAGTAAAATCCCACGTTCTGGATCTGAAAGAATCAATATTTCAGTCTAAAATCTTTATTTAGTAGACAGTGGAATGAGAACAATAGAAGATCAAAATGTAAATGATTATCTCATGGAGGTCTGGGTTTGGAATCCGACTCAACCTTCTTTAGTGTTCCTTTAGTTTTTGAGCAGTGTATAAATATATATATATATATATATATATATATGTGTATATATATATGGTTCTTCTGTAGAAACCGGCTCAGACTCAGATATCACAGTTTTGTTCACAGCTCTTATATGTGTGATGTATATATCTAAAACTACTGTTCAATGCTAAATGTTTCTTCTTCTTCTTCACAGGAAATCTGCAGAAATATATCTTTAGAGAACAACTATAAGGTACGATGTCCTATAAATAGTGACTGTCAGATTTGATCTGCTGTTGTGTGAGTAAAGAAAACGCCTGCGCTCGAGACAGCTTTCATTTCCTGTTAAATCTATCAACTTTATAAACCTGCTTTACATTAATATGACTTCATGAACTTTATACTTAATAAACATTTACATATCTGTGTGTTTGTTTCCGTTACATCGGCTTTTAATCACCAGGAAGCTTTACATATGATTTAATAATATATACTGTTAGTACTATATATATATATACTACTAGTAATATACCATTACTATAGTAATTAAAGTAAAACATTCACCAAACATTACAGAGGATTAAAACTGTTTTAATTAAAAAAAAGTTCCTCATGCACATCATGCCTCAGATCATCTGGACTAATGCATCTATTCTCTGTACAGTTCTGTAGAGTTCTATGGGGTTCTGTTGAGTTCGGTAGGGTTCTGCAGAGGTTTTGTAGAGTTTTGTAGTTCTGAAGAGCTCTTTAATGTTCTGGAGGGTTCTGGACCTATGTGTTTAGTACTGTCAAAATGAATTCTAATAATATGGAACACTCCATAATGCACTGCAGCATTATGACATCATAATCAGGATTCGACCGTCCTGTGAAAATATTTCAAAGCCTTTATTTAAATGTGTAATGTTTTGTGTTTGCAGCCCGAGATCAACGAGTCCTCACAGCGCATCAAAGTTTCATTCGCCGGTAAAAACAACGTCATGATTAAAGGAAGAAACCTGGAATCCGTCGTCAGAATTCGCTTTCAGAGTTTCACAAACTGCGGCGTGAAGGAGTGAGTGTCTGTTTTATTCCTGATTTACTTTAAACAACCGACGATCCAACAGTACAGATTCAGAAAGTCCTGTAAGCCCGAAACCCAAAGAGGAAGCAACATGAAATCAGGAACCGATTCTCCATGCAGCAACAGCAGGAAGTCTTAAAGAAGGGCTTTACACGAGTCATACATTCAATTTAGTTTCTATAGAAAATTATTTTTGCTCACACACACACACACACACACACACACACACACACACACACGTGTCCTATAGTAAATGTGTTCCCCATTTGCAGCAGCTCTGTCGTTGTGCTTTGCAGTTGGGTTTCGAGGTCAGACACTGATGTTGGATGAGAGAACACAGATTACAATCTGCATCGTTTATAAACTGTTTGTATCTTCAGATCACATGTTTAAGATCTCTTTGTTCCTCATGATGTTTCTTACGGAACTTTAGTAATCAGGTTCCTGTGCAACGTCAAATCTAACAGCACACAGCCCTCCATGCTCTTATTTTGTACTTTACTTCATGAAGATGTTCTGGCGGTTGGTGTGTGTGTGTGTGTGTGTGTCTGTGTGTGTGTGTGTGTGTGTGTGTGTGTGTGTGTGTGTGTGTGACCTATTTGGATTTCATTTTGTCTCTGTTTGTTGTACAGAGTTCCTGTTCTGCGACGTTCTAACGACACACTCACCTTCCACGTTCCGAGTGGAAGTAAAGAAAATGTGAAAGTGTGTGTTGTGACAGAAGATGATCAGTGTTATGGCAACGCCATGGTCATTTACCACTCCCTGCCCACGTGCAGAACACTGGAACCCCGTGTCTCCTGGATCAGGTAAAGAACACTAACCCCACCCACATGGGGCGGCTGTGTGAGACACGGGGCCCGCTTCAGCGCTGCAGGAACCTCTGAGGGTTCCGTAATGGATTAGAGCTACACACACACACACACACACACACACACACACACACATACACATACACACACACACTGCTCCTGTGTAGCAAGATGCTTTGTGACAGTGTTAGTCACTTCCTGTGAGCTGCTATGTTTTCTGCTTTCGCTTCTCTGTTGGAACCAAATGATAAGAGAACGATCCGCTGCCTGTGACTGTCGGTTCTGTTGAGTGTTTACGTTTACATTTACATTTAGTTATTTAGCGAACGCTTTTATCCAGAGCGACTTACAGGTATCCCAACTTGATGGCGGGGGTCAGAACACAGGGCTGATACAGGACCCTGGAACAACGAGGGTTAAGGGTTTTGCTCATGGACCCACATTGGTAACTTCAGTGGACCTGGGATTTGAACCCCCAAGCCTTAGATTGGTAGTCCAACACCCTAACCACTGAGCTACCACTCCCTAATTCTCGCTGAATTACACTACAATTAAGACGTTGTGGTAAGTGTGGAACACATCCTGATATTTCATTTTATTTTCAGTTCCAGTTCACATAACGATGGACTTTGTAGTTCTTTGTAGAACTACAAAGTCTACATTTGTTTGTGTACTACAGTACTGTAAATACTGTGTTAGTCCCCTTTATTTTGTTCTTAAATGGTCAGGAACCCAATAGTGCCACCACAAAGCAGGCTTTATTTGGTTGGTGCATTATTCCTATCCCAGCAGGGTCACTGAAACCACCACACCACATCAGTGTCACTGCAAAACTCACAAATAATACGCCACCCAATATACCTGTTCTGTAATGCTCCTGACCAATAAATATCAGAGAACCATCAGTGGAGGACGTTCTCCATTCTGTAATTGTAAAACTACAATGTCCATCTATATGATACGTGGAGAAAATAGACAATGGAGCAAGAAAGAGGTGTGTTCAAACTTTTGATTGGTACTTTATTTAATGACCATTCTTTAAAAAAATCTGAAATGACCTAAGAATTTGTTTAAGAGGAAAATCACTTACATGATTTTGACTCTGGCGAGGGTGGGGAGATATTAGACACTGCCAGGTCACTCTTAGACTTCTTGGGTTTCTTGGGGTGAATCTGCCAGGCTCTGTCATAACTTCTGTAATCTCTTCGACTGCTTTTGATTTCTGAAAAGAAACGCATCACATATCAAGTCGGAGACTGACAGCTAGATTACTTTTGTAACATGTACGAACAGAACTGTTTGATGTTTTACACAGAGAAACCAGTGCAACAGAAAAAAGGCAGGCAATGAAACTACGATTGATTTTCAAATACCTGTAGAATCACTCTCAGCCCAGAGAGCTGCAGATCCTGACAGGGTTCTCTGCAGGCGCCCCGGACTCTCCTGTTTGGTCTGCAGGTGACCGATGAGGAAAGGAATCGGATGGTCAGGAGTTTCGGTTATCAGTCTGGTCATCAATTCCTATAAGACGTAACAGAATACAGTAGTATGACATGAGTTTCATGAAAACACACACCCAACCCTGAGGTAACTAGGCTACTTCAGGCATGCCAAATACGTTGATCGCGATCGACCAGTCGTTGGTAGATTGCAGTGAAACACTCTACAGGTTTGTGAAAAGTTAACTGTGCTTATCAGCACTTTTATTACAGCACTGTATCAGAAGCATTTATACACGCATGCACGGCCACACCCCGCTGCCGCAATCCCCCGCCAAAGTCTCGTTTTTAAAATGTTCCTTTAAAACGTTATACATGGCCAAATTTATGGGTGTGTCGACCAAAATTGCTTGTTCGATTTGGGCACGACCTCTGCAACTGTTTGGTGCGTACATGGAAGAAGCTAATGGAGAGGATTCATTTCTTCTGCTACATACGGATTGTATGGAACATGAAATTCGAATCCTGCAAACTGACATTCAAGTCAAAGGCCACTATTGGGCAGTTTTGGGACTAGCTGGCTGAAGAAAAGAATCCAAACATATTTGACAGTATTTTTTGGATCAACATAATTATGTGAATCATTCTTTTCCCCACATGAAAATAATGAAGTCCAGATATTGCTCCACCCTCACTGATGATCATTTGGCGACCTATTTGAGAATTGCCATCAACAGCTACTGTTCAGACTCCTCACACCTGGCTGACAGCTTTCAGTGCAAATCATCAGAATAATAGTGTTTTTTTTCTTCAGCGGATTGCCTTTTATTGCTAATAGTATCATTATGATGTGTGTAAAAAGGTTTGAACATGACTCCTGGTAGATCTCATGCTGGTAGATCTCATGCCAGAAAAGTGTGGACACCCCTGGGCTAGATTATCAGGGCAGGTGCTGGACCTCCCAACATTGATGCTAAATTCTGTTTACAACAGATCACCAATTGCTTTTAACATTAGTTAGAAGTGAGATTACCAAGATTTGATTAGGACACCACGGGACCATCACAGGGTATTTGAATCGTCAATGATTCTTAGCAGTGGCGTGACATTAACCAAGTGATGGTGGGTTACTATGTGTGCTGGTACGCGTGGATCAAGCGCTGCAATGCTGCTGGAATTCAATTAGTGAGAATGGTCCATCAACCATCATCCTAAAGTTAATACTAATGCAGGACAAGAGCATGACCAACTAAAACCATGCAGCAACAAATGAATACGGTTTTTGATTTTACATTTACAAGGCAGAGATACTAGATAATAAATATAGAACTATAGAAATAGAGCAGATAGATTTGTCTAACAATTTGTCCAAATGCTACATTATATAACATGTAGTTCCTGTAGTTCCTGATCTATTTGGCTGAGCCATTTGCCCAGATTTGACGTATTGACAATAATGCACAACTCCTCTTCACATTCATATCAAAGCATAATATACAATTTATAATACTTTTTATTAATGAAAATACAGAATAACTTAGAATAGCAAGTTGATTGCTGGTGAGCACACTAAGCCTGTTGCGGTTGTTGTTTATAAATTGTGTTCTATAATATGGCCACTAGATGGTAATTGAAAACTGGTATCCTGTTACTTAGCAAACAACGTTCACTTTGAAAAGCAGACTAGATACATCGTGTGAGACCAGATTATTAATGATTAATAAACACATTTATGAATCCAACCTTGTTTTTTAATATATTGTGTTTGTAACCGTTTTATGAACGTAATGAGGTGGTACCCCAATCTAACTCAAGGTTGTGCAATATTGTGACAAAATTACAGAACCGTGGTGTAACTGCACTCCACTTTGCATCGTACCCACCACCGCTTTCCCATGATGTATTCACAATAATGCAACGCCCCCTCGTGGCTTATTGCAAAACTACTGATCTTATTGTTCAGGTGCCAAGAACCATGTAAGGCTGTACCTGAAACTCAGTTTCATGAGAGCCGGTCAAGGCTAACTGTCCTTTTACATTTATAAAACATTACCCATGTTCAAGTGATTTTAAAAAAGAGATATGACTCATCTTCCGTCGCCAAAAATATTGGCAAATATAAATAACCATTTCAAATGCAAAACTGTAAACACCACCTCATCTCCCCCCTCACCCCACCCCACTATATTTACAGGGTATTTATGCAAACCAGGCTGCAGACGAGAGCAGAAACAAGAGCTATAATTTGTAGAGTTTTGCATGAAAAGAAAAGAGTTTAGCTCTATTAGCTATTCCAGACTCCACTTTGCATTTATAACTGCTTTGGGTATCAACAGAAAAACGGGGCACAGATCGCATTTAGAGATGTTTAAAAAAAGAAATAAAATGAAAATCAATTCTGAGATGAGGGAGAACATGCCACATTCCTCACCATAGGCATTCTTGGTTTTGGAAAATGGGTGAAGTTTGGGGGGGTTTTAGGCTGCAAGTTAAAAATAGTTTTTATGGACTATGGGCGGCCAGTAAAAACCAGTGTTTTTGTTTTTACTAACTTTTTAGCTGTATATTAAGAAGCTTAACATAAACATTGTACAACATATCATGATGCTTTTGCTTCAGAATTGTACATTAGAAAACAGAATGTAATGGGGTGGGGGATAAGGACCAGAAGATTTACACTTCAAATCTTAAATGTGGGCTAATGCTTCTCTCCTGTCAGGATCCTGAATTTCTCTCTCGCCACGAGATATCACAGCTTATAAGGCTGCACACGTCATCAGGCCGAGCAACATCTGATCTTCCTGATCAGCGTGTTGGCTCAGCCTCTCCTTCCTCCAAGTGCCACAGCACTACCACACAGAACAAAATAAAAGTCAGCAAAATTTAGAAAACAAAATATTGCCCACTTTCCTCCCTCCATGAGATAAATGGATACACCCAGTACAGGACGCCAATTCATCACAGGGCACTCACTCAGTAAATAGGACCAATTTAGAGCAGTAAATTAGCTTTAAACCCATGTTTTTTGGACTGTGGGAGAAAACCCGAGAACCTAGAGAGTACATGGAAACTCCACCTAGATCGATATTCCAACATGGATCCTCAGCGCTAAGAGGTGGACGTACTAACCCCTTCATGTCACCCAGCTTTCACATCAATTTTGCTAACAATTTGTTCAAGTATGTGCCTTCTGTTTGTTACAATAGGACAAAACCTTTTTTTTTTTTTTTTTACTACAATCAGTACATAAATCAAGGGTATCCTGGACACAAACTGGAACCCATTTATGATAAGGGTTCATGTCCACCCTCAGAATATTACACATTTTAAATATATTTTAAATATATTGTTAAGTATGTTTACTATCTTAATTTATATTTAAAACAGTCCTAATATAAGAGAAATTTAAGGAATAACATGGTGGGCAAATATGGAACCAACCCACAGAAGTATAATTAAGGGGTAGATGTTATAACCCTTGTTTAAATGCGTTAGATGTACAGCAGACATAACCACCGGTCGTCACTCTCCAAAAAAAAGTTAGATGCTTTATTTTTCTTGTGTCGTCATCGGCAGAACCAAGAGCCAGAGATATTGTGGAGGTTGAGAGGGACTCTTACTCTCAAAGCTAATAGACAAACTGAACTGCTGCCAAGTCAAGGAAATCGACTCAGCACTATTATAGATCCCAAGGTCTCTTAGTCCTGGAGGACAAAGTTATCTGCAGCCAGCAAAGACAGACGGGTCATTCTTAAACACGGATACACCTACTTGTAGTCATAAATCTGCTGGATTTAACCACTCAGGCTCACAATCAGTAAGCTAAATGCTGACAAATATCACAAAATAAAGACAATATGTTCAATATGTGTATCTATAACGGATGTGGATGTGGTGTATTGATATGTGTTGTGTCCATACAGCTGAACCCGAGACACTGTTGGTGGTAGCTCAGTGGTTAGGGTGTTGGACTATCAATCAGAAGGTTGTGGGTTCAAATCCCCGGTTCACTGAAGTTACCATTATGGGTCCTTGAGCAAGACCCTTAACCCTCAATGCTCCAGGGCACTGCATCAACCCTGGGTTCTGATCCCAACCAAGTTGGGATATTTGTAAGTCGCTTTGGATAAAATCATCTGCTAAATAACTACATGTAAGTGTACTGTTCATTAATCATCCACTCTGTTAGACAGGTCTACTTAATTGCTTAGTCATTCTCAATTACTTTAAGCTTGTTATCTTCAATTGAGATAAGTCACCAAAACCTGAAAAAGGCTCTCTTTTCAGGGCACGTAAAAGGTTATTTAAGCTTTGATACCATGCGTTGATTACTGTAATGTTCTTATCATTTGGCGTAGCTAAAGTGAAATGGTACAGGCTTCAATTGGTTAAAAATGCACCACCAGACTTCCTACTAGGGCTAAAAGATGGGAGTATATTACTGTACATTTCTGCAGTTTAACTCATCAGGCCGTGATGGAGATGATTATATTTCTGATCTTTTAGTGCCTTATTCTAGTGCAAGGGCTCTAAGAGCCTCCGCTTAGGGGCAATTAGCTCTCCCTAAAACAATGTATTGTGACGACACGAGTCCGCTATTGTTGGGGTGACTATGTGGTACATATGCCACCACCACCTCACCTGTACTTAGGGAACCGATTCACATGTTACACATGTCCAGGACATGTGAGGAACAGCGTTGGGGAGCGTTCTTGCCAATTGGGAAGCACTGTGTTCTACATTTACATTTAAGGGAGTAAGGGAGACCCAGGTACACACAGAGTTTGTGAAAGTCCTAGCCTCTAAATGTAAGACTTGCTGAGTCAAAGTTGATTTTTAAGGCTTCTAAGGTTTAAGATATATATTTTTAATCACCTAGCCTTTTTGGCATTAGCTGATATTTCTATAATGGGGTTGTGCCCATTGGTGATTTGTTTTGCCATGAATCCATGGTTTTTGTGTACTTAGGTGCTGATTTCTAGTTTTAGTTATGCAACCAAATCTAATAACCGAAAAACTAATTACAGTCACTGACTGTAATTTTCAACTTTATAGGTCACTAAACTAAATTAGCTTAAAATCCTCTATGGATCCTTTTTGGAAAAAGATAAGACATTCAGAAAAGACCTCAGACTTTGCTCTTTATCTCTCTGTCGGATTGTGTGTTGCTCTATTTAAGTAATTAGAACCATCCCTGCAGAGCTGTGGCTAACACTGTGATGTGATTATACCTCACGTTTAACTCCCTTATGATCCACTTTTCCCAGAGTTTATACATCTTAGCCAATTATACCCCAAATTACACATAACACAGCATATACAACAGCGTCCATCTGGGGATCACGACAGGCTTCCTCAGAAATCTGAATCGCCGGCAGTCTGTCCTTAAACATTTTAATGGCTTTGGGACAAACACTGAACGTAAACCAGGTTTTATCAGGAGAACATGCCAGTAGTTTGGGAATACTGTATATGATGATCTTGTAGAGAGTTTGGTCTTTTTATTAATTGAACATGTAGTCATGTGTTACACAAATGTCATTGCAATTGATGCACTTTCTATTTGTATTTGATTGCATTTGCAATTGCATAGCTTACAAAACTAGCGTGGTTTTTATGGGAGATATCGCAGCCACACATCATAGAGATGTCTTATCTCCAAAGTTTGAGGTTAATGATTAAAATCTAATAGAAAAAAATTGTAACATATTTGGACATTATGTATGAAAGTGTAATATATTCATTTTTTCATTATCTTAATCGTCTATTAAGAGTAGCGGGGGGAAGGGGCTAACGTTTTGGGTACTGGGCAGATACACCCAGTACAGTACGCCAATCTATTGCTGGGCACACATACACAGACTATATGGGGGCAATTAAGAGCAGTCAATTTACCTTGAATCCATGTTTTTTTTTTATTTGGGAGGAAACTGAAGAACCTGAAGGAATCTCAAGCGGACACAGGGAGAACATGTAAACACCCAGATCAGGATTCGAACCTGGATCCACAGCACTGAAAGGCGAACGTGTTAACCACTAGGCCACATTTTCAATACAGTAGTAGCTAATTTTGAAGTATACAGTAAGAAGAGAAATGCACAAGTTCTGAAGTATCATTCCAAACTTTATGCAGAAGAATCTAATTTTATCTTATTATTTTCTGCTAAATCCTCTACTAGCATCGTGGCATTTCGGGCGCTGAGTAGTTATACCCAGGGCAGGGCACCATTGCTGGACACACACACACTGTATAGGGGCAACTTACAGCAGCCAATTCACCTTGAATCCATATTTTTGGACAGTGAAACCGGATAACCTGAAAAAAACATACACAGCCAATGGAAGGACATGGAAACTCGATCCAGGACTCAAACCTGGTTGCGAAACACTGAGCAAACCACTATACAGGAAACTACAAAGTCATTTATAAAGTAATTAATAAATATTGTTGAACAAAAAGCACTAAAGATGAGATATATTAAAATCTAAGAAATGATGTTATTTGGTTGAGTCGCACCACTGGTTTGTTTATAGTGGTCTAAGTGATTGTAAGATGCAGCGTTCACATAAAATCAAGTGTACAAAGTTATGGAATAAATTTTTGCCCGTTACTTTGCCTGTTCATCAGATACAACATTGTATTTTTGGAATACAGTAGGTTTGTGTATAATAAGAGCTAAGGAACAACAACCCAAATCACATCATGTTAGATTATTCCACTAGTTCCAGAACTTACAAAAAACATTAGGATTTTCTGCAATAGCAAGAGCGATGGAGTAATATCATCACACACCCCCATAGATCATCATGCTGGTCTGATGAGTGAGTGGTGAGATTGAATCCTTATACTCTGAATGCAATGATCCTGACTCATATAAATAATTCTGCAAGCAGCAAATCGATAGATCTCAACTGCCACCATCGAAGAAAGAATTTCAGCTTTTTCAATAAGAAACTGAAACTAATAACTGCACACACAGAGAAAGAGAGAGAGAGAGAGAGAGAGACGCACACTCCCAGGCATGATATATATGGGAACAAGGGTTCATTCT